>PVLC010012635.1:0-43865 GCA_004027655.1 Graphiurus murinus
CATGATGTACTTACACAATCATATCAAGGTCACTCACTGAAGTGAACCTGAGGGGGAGGGAGGGGGAGGGGATTGGGGTGGGAATTGGGGAAGGGGTCAAATGAGAATTGTGTGCAAATATGTTGTTAACAACTCGTACTTAACAAAGAAGTATGCTATATTGCACGAATTACTACAATAAAAAATTAAAAAAAAATAATAATTCCACTTAACTCAGTTTGATCTTTCACCAATGAATACTTGAACATTTTCCATGGAAAGCATTATGATAAGAGATATATGCTACTATTGGAAACCATTAGCTGTAGAAATTATCAGCAGATGTTTTCCATGGTTGGCTGGCTTCATTTGATTTGGGCCTCCCATAGCTGAATAATTCTAAACTGACTGGAAAGATATATGGCTAACATTTACATGAATGTTTGGAACTTATTGAAGCAGTACACTTGGTTTCCAGTAAATGGAATTTGCACTGTTTTAATTTTTCTGACAGCTTTTTTTCCCCCTCTCCACTTGTAAGAAGGATGCTGTGTGGTGTTATCTTTTTCATTGTTTGCTCTTAGTGGTATATGGGGGAAAGATGAAAGAATTGATTGTTTTATAGAGCTATGGTTTTGTTAGAGGTTAGGAATTAGCTTTCCATCTTTTAAGAGGCTCATATTTCCATTGGTCATAAATACTTCCTAAATGTTCACCTTCCTTAGTGTTCAAATTTAACATTCCTCTATTGCAAATAAAATTCTTATTTTCATCTCATTGTTGAATGACATTTGGATTATTCTAGCAAATAGCATTTTACTTTCTTTATTGCTATTTTTAATGGTAACTAAACAGTTTTCCCTCTAACCTATTGCAAATATTAGACAAACAGCATACTGTGCCATATGTAGGTAATAGTAGTTATTTTAGAAAAGGGACTTTTGGATTAATGCTATAGTTGATTGTTTTTTAGCTTGTTACTTGCTTTCCTAAACTCCTTTTTTGGGTTTAATATGTCATATATGTTACATGTTTATATAAGAGCTTGATTTGGGGTTCAGTCAAAATCTTTCTTTTGTTCTCTGGATATTTGCTTTTATGTATGTGGGCCAGGAAGACTTTTTGTCCACTCTCCGGCAACTCTTGTTTCTTATATTTAAACTCTTGACTATTTAGGACTAAGTCTTTTCTAGTTTCCAAAGCAATACAGGCTTGTCAGAAAATGCTAAAGCATTGAAAATATATAATGAACTAGAAAGTGAAAGTAAATCTCCATTGCCTACAGGATAAAGAATGAATTTGTTGTAGTCAGGAATTTGTTGTTTTATCTTGGGAAAAAAGAGCCTTAACTAATAGCCTTAACTGACCTTTAAAATATTTTAATATAAAAATTAAAAAATATGACACTAAATGTATAAGTAATTGAAGGGTTGAATTACAAATGCATAATGATAATTTAATATTATTAGCAAGTTATAAATTTGTATTTATTATTCATTGTGGATTGGTAGAAATTTTGACACATGGTGGGAAATGGTCTTCAGTTTAACATTTGAAAACCACAGACTTAACCAACCTTACCTTTTCTCACTATTCCCCAGAATATAGCCAGACTTGTCCTCTTACTCTTTGAAATACTATTGTTCAGCGTTCACTTGCTTTTTTCTCCTTTTTTTTTTTTCATGTAGTTCCTTTTTTCCCAGTTACCTTCTATCCATCCTTCATGCTTCATTTCGAATCTTCCTTGTTGTAGAAACTACCAGCTGTCCATCAGAAGTTGTTTTTCTCTTCTTCCTGAGCATGGAGCTGGCTCTTGTTTCTTATGTCACTGAGGTCTAGCTAGTGGAATGTGAGTGGAAATGCTATGTGTGTTCCGTTGCGTTTGCTTTCTTGCCTGATGGATGTGAACAAAGGGAATGCAGAGCCCCAGTGCAAGTGCTTTAGATCCCTGAGTGGCTCTGGAAGAGGGTTGCCTCACCAACTTAAGCCCTCCTCCCCATCCTGTGACTGTTACATATGTGAGAAATAAACCATTGTGGTAGCCATTACATGTTGGGTTCTTTTATTACCTTAGTTATGCTTCCTCTAAGCACTACTTCCTCTCAGAGGTAGTTCTTGACTACCTACTTTGCTTATTAGATTATCATTTTTCTCTCAAAATTCTATGGTAGGCTTTTGCTACTCACTTTTTAAAAAATCAAACAGTGGTAAAGAAGGAAAAAAAATACACCTACAATTTATTTTCCTCATATAGATAGTAGGGCTTTGAAAGAAAGTGTCTTATAATTCTTTTGTACTCCCCATGGGGACACAGCTAAGACACTCCTTAAAGACTGGAAGGAATGAAAAATTGGGAACACATCTTTAAATCATAGATATTGGTGTCTGCAATGGTTTAAATTTGGTTAACTTCATTTTCTCTCCCCACCCCCCGTTAGACTTTATTACAAAGGAGAAAAGTTATAGGAAAACTCATAATTTAATAAATTAGAGCGAACATAAGATAGTGACATTGCTAGTGGTCAAGTCACGTATTCCTCTCTCCCTTTCTCCCTTCTACAAACATTAAACTTTTACAAGTGTCACGTGTTGGGCCTGGGGGTAGAGCAGTAAATAAAACAGACAAAAATCTTTGCCTCTTGGAGCTCACACACAAAAAATAAAGCATTTGGAATGCTGAATGTGATCAGTAGAGAAGGTAGGGGTGAAGGGCAGGAAGGCAGCAGGCCGTTTTTACATTATGTAGTTAGGGAAGGCTTTTTATTGTTGTTGCTATACTTACCACTGAACTACCTCTCTATCTTTTAATATTTCTTTTCTTTTCTTTGTTTTTTTGAGACAAGGTCTTGCCAAGTTGCTCAGACTGGCCTGGAACTTTTAATCCTCCTAACTCAGCCTCTGGAGTAGCTGAGATTACAGGTGTGTACCACCACACCTAGTCTGGGGAGGCCTTTCTGAGAAAGTGACTTTTGGGCCAGTGCCTCCTAAGTGGTGTGTATGCCCAGAGAAAGAGTTAGCAAGTAAAGGTGTCTACAGGTGCTCCTCACCCAAAGGTGAGGGACAAGGGATACAGGTGTTCTCTTACTATGCTGAATATAACAAACATATACCATTAAATCAAACACTATTTTTTTTGAAACTGAGGATTGAATCCAGGGGTGTTCTACCTCAGAGCTATACCTCAGACCTTTTTATTTTTTGTTTTGAAACAGGGTCTTGCTAAGTTGCTGAGGGTGAATTAGATACTTTAAATGAGTAGGTTTTATGGTATGTGGATCATCTCTTAATAAAGCTGTTAAAAAGAAAAGCTTCAAAGCTTTAGAAGTCTTCTGCATCAACCCATTGGAAAATCCCTCTTTTCCTTATTGCTCTCATTAGAAATGTGGCTGTGTAGTAGTAGTTATTACAGAAAAATCACATGAATCATATCTCAGGCCTGGAGAGTGGATCACAGTAAGCATTATGAATATTAGTAAATTTTTATCAGAGTCCTTTGTAAGTGTTTAAAATCTCTAACATTAAAATCTGCTCATATATGTGCAGTTTTTATAACTTGCTGCTAAAGTAACAGATTATTATCTTTTTTATAACTTGGGGGAAAGGGTAATGTTGACTTCATGCTCACTAATGAGTAATTTGGGACTGAGATGTGCTGACTTTGCAGCCACATCCCTCACCAGCATGGCAGTGCCTGATAGCATTGACCCTGGAATCATGCTTACTTTGTTTTCTTTTAATGGTTTATATTCAAAACAGCTTGGATGTTTTATTTTTATTTATTTATTTACTTATTTTTTATTTATTTTATTTTATTTTATTTTATTTGCAGTACCAGGGATTGAACCCAGGTGAACTCTGCCTCCTAGCTATACCCCCAACCCTATTTTTTTATTCTTTATTTTGAAACAGGGTCTCACTAAGTTGTGGAGAGCCTCACTAAGTAGCTCAGGCTGGCTGTGAACCTACAATCCTCCTATCTCAGCCTCCCAAGTACTGGGATTACAAATTTGTGCCACCATGCCTGGATAAGCTCAAGTGTTTTAGGCTGTCTCTCTGGATCTTACTTTTTCAGATTCTGTCTCCTAGATATTATTTTTCATTTTTTCTTTGGCAATTTTTTATACTTATTCTTTTGTACAGTTACTACCCACCCACTTAGGCTGTGTGGCTTTAGATCCCTGAAAGGGAAACTAATGCTGTATCTGGATTGACCATGCATTTGGTAATTATATATATGTATATATGTATATACATATACATATATATCTGATCTATATATTTAAGAACCATCTTAAATTAACTTCTAGCCTAAAACTTGGAAAAATGTTTTCTGGCCACCCCATGTGTATGAGATCATGTGACTGATAGAAGAACAGATGTCACAGGTCCTTGTCCTGTAGAAATAAGACACATGAAAAAATGAGCTAAATATCAATTCAATAAATGCAGAGCACTCTGTGCGTGAATAGACAAATGAGTCTTCATAGGAGTTCCAGGGGAAGAAGGAGGCTGGTTTGTACTAGTTGTGTAGGAATGGTGGTAGCAGGGGTGAGAATCAAGCTGGACTGTAGGATGGGTTTCCTGAAATGGGGTGAAGGGGTTATGTGAGCAAATGCTTAGACATTAGGAAGGACCAGTTGAGTTTAGACAACAGGAAGAATTCAGCTGTCGTTAGAGTGGAGTGTTTGGAAGCTGAGTAGTTAGGCGGGATTTCAGAATTTAATATGGGGCCAGACTGTAGGCAGCCTTGAGTACTAGAAGTAGGAATTTAGATTCTTCAAGAAGTTTGGAGTTAGGAGAATATTGTGTCAGAAAATCAGAGCTTCGGTTTTTCCTTTGCTGTTACACCACAATATTCAACACAGAGGACTTTTGTGACCCCAAAAGGTAGGGGGATTTCTTCCCACCAGCAAGGAAGCGTTCAGATCTGTAGCAGACATCAGCTCACCTGATGTCCTCTAATCACTTCAGTTCTGCCACTGTCTATGTGGAGATGGTGTCATATTCCAGAGGCTCAGTCTCTAAGATTGTATGTCCCCCTCCCCACTTGAGATGCCCATTGCATGCCCTAGGTTGTTTTGTCTGTGTTATGACTGAGTGGTTGCAAATCAGGGTTCCTACAACTTCCTCCTTGGGTTTAATTAATTTGTTTTATTATGAAGAATATTACAAAGGATACAAATGAAGAGATGCATAGGGTGAAGTGTGAGAAGAGGTTTAGAGCTTTGATGCGCGCTCTGGATATACAACCCTCCAGGAACCTCCAGGTTTTCAGCCATCCAGAAACATCCAATCCTATCATTGGAGATTTCTGTTAGATACTTCATTGTGTAGACATTGCTTACAGACTGGGAAGGGAAATCCAGGAAGTCTTTTACTTAGGTTCTTGTTGTCCTCTTGTGTGCAGTATTCTTTCCTCCAGGGTATGGGGCAGGACCCCTTTGGAATGAGGAGGGTAGATGATAGTAAGTCAGAGAATTTCTTTATGGCCAGCCCTAAGGCAGAAAGGTAAAAGAAGATTAGTTTCTATGAGTCAATTTGTGGAAGAGAAATTCTAGTTTCTGTGGCCTGCCTTGGGGAGTAAGTTATAAACCAGGAGCTATGGATGAAGCCCAAAATATATCTATCATAATAGTATAGATCCCTTACCTTTGAGTTACAGTTATGTGATGGATGTCACTAATAAGTTATGTTCTTGACTTAAAATCGTAGATATTTTCAGTTCTTGGTAATAAATACTAAAGAGCTTACTTTCTTTGTTACTAGTTAAATCCACTGTATAAAATTGCCTTGTTAACATAATCTCAGACTTCCTCGTGGAAGAATTTTATATCACCTAGCAAATACTTGACACTCACCTATTTTTAGAGTTGGCAAATCAGTATTTCTGATTGACATTAATTTCATTTATAACTTTTCACATATTGTGAATTTATTTATAGGACACACTAAAACCTGCTCTTAATTTAAAATTGTTGCTTATCTTGACTCTAAGTCACTTTTTTAGCTGACTTTTTTAACTGATTTTTTTTTTGTCTTTTAGCATACATTTGAATATCACTGTGTGTATAGATTCCACTACAATCAGGGTATAGCAAAGTTCTGTCACTCCAGGAAACTTCCATGTGCTATAATCCCTTTATATATGCATGTCTACTCTCTACACCTGGGCAACAGCTGGTCTGTTTTCCATTTCCTCCTTTATGGACTGAGTTGATGGAGGCTGTCAAATCAGATTAAATATCTTAAACATGATGTCAGGTGAGATAAAAGATAGGAAATATCAATAAGATAATGTATGTGAAGTACTTAGCACATAGAGGAACAAGGTACTTAAAAAATAGTTTCATACATAATATTAAGTCAGTAGCTGAATTTTTAGCTGGACTCCTACAGTCAAGTTTACGTAATCTTTGACAACTATTTTTTTTCCCCCTTACTCAGGCTTTTGGCCTTATTTTTGAAAAGGCCCTTCCTTCCTTCCTCCCTCCCTCCCTTTCTCCCTCCCTTCCTTCATTCCTTCCTCCTTCCTTTCCACTAGGGATTGAACCCAGGGACATTCTACTTCCGAGCCTCCAACCCTATTTTATTTTTATTTTGAAACAGAGTTTCACTAGGCTGATGAAATTCTCACTTTTTTGCTGAGGCTGTCCTTGAACCTGTGATCCTCCTGTCTCAGCTTCCCAAGTACTAGGATTACAAGCATGTACCCCCATGACTGGCTTGACTTGATTTCTGAAAACCCCTGTTATTTAATGTCTTTTAACTTTATGTTCATCATGAGTGGACAATATCTACTTTGAAGGGTTGTTATAATAAAAATGTTTTGATATACAAATACAACTATATAAGCACATACATGAAATATATGTCCATATATACATACGTGTATATGTATGTATATGTGGGGTCTTGGCCTATAGTAGGTATTCTACCAATTTTAAAAATGTAAATGTATTTTATAAATAATATAGTCTACAGTGATTTTTGGAATGGTGTGGTAAAGGAATATCATGGACTCTTTGTATCTGGGCCTCCCACTCCCCACTTCCCCATGAGAAAGTTGATCTTCAAAGCACCACCTTTCTGTTTTAATAACTCCTGATCATTTGTTTTGGAAATGTTTCACCAATTTCTCTGTTTTGAGGTAGAGGGAAGGATACTAAATCTATTAATGCAGGATTTATTTCACATTATGACCATTTCATAGAATGTAATTTTTGGAATTAACTAGGGCATATGAGCTGAATCTTTGCCAACTGCAGGGCTTCATTTTGAACTTGTAAATATAGTCTCCATCCTAAGATTGATTTTCTTTTTGATACTATTATCTTTTTTCTTAAAAGCAGCAGTGTTCTGATATATAGCAGTAGGATATAATTGCTTTTCTACAAATTTAATTATTTAATCACATGCAGAAACAGATTTGAATTTTTTTGTTCTTGACCACAAATTATCATATATACTCCCATCAGCAGTATTATCTCATGTATTATTGTGCAAAATATTCATAGATTCAGTAAATAAAAGAACTGGAAAGAAACTTTGAGAGAATCTATTCCATTAATTCTCAACTCTATGTCACCCAAAGCCCCTTTAATTAAATATTTTTATAATAAATATATAATTATGGGATGATTTACCCCATAATTAAAATAAATTAGTATAATTCTTTAATTGTAATATGAAGAAAAAATAAAAGGAAATAATTTAAAATACAACACAAGATATGATTATGCTAAAAGAAAACAATAAAAACAAGGAAAAAACTCCAACAAATTTGCACCACGTGCCTGGGAGTAGTGCTGTCCCATTGAGAACTATTTATTAAGAAAGCCAAGCTTAGCTGGGCGTGGTGGCACAGGCTTGTAATCCCAGCATTTGGGAGGCTGAGATAGGAAGATCCGGGTTCACGGCCAGCCTCAGCTACCTAGTGAGGCACTCCACAACTTAGTGAGACCCTGTTTTAAAATAAAGAATAAAAAAATAGGGCTGGGAATGTAGCTCAGAGGTAGAATGCCCCTGAGTTCAATCCCCAGTACCGAAAAAAAAAAAAAAAAAAAGAAAGCCAAGGTTGGTAGTGCAAGGGCAGAGGAGGGGTGTGGAATGGGGCTTGGTTTTATGGTCTCAGAATTGTACAGGCATGGTTATTGGCAGAACCTGAGTCCTAGAGTACTGCTCTAAGCAATCAGTAAGGACAAAACTGTGTGTCAATGGTTTCTTAAGAGTTTTATATGAAAACATTTTTGTTTTTAAATAAGACAATTACCCGTGTATTATTCTTGACTTCTTGCTTATTATAGAGGTACATATAATTATTGGGGCCACACTTGCTGAATGTGTTGGCTGAGGGAAGCCTGGGGTGTAGTACTAGCATCTGCACTCTCAGGCTGACTCTGCCATGGCGCACAGCCACTCACTAAATAGAGTTTCTTGTTGTCTTTTTTTCTGCATAATGTGTAGAAGGTGGATGTGTAGATGAGTGTATAGTGACTCTGGAAGATGTCCTGTATGTTCAGACATAACTCCAGGGCTCTTATTTTCTGTCTTTTTGACCTTGAGCACAAACCCATTTCTTCATCTGTGAAATGCCTACCCTTTCTCTCTCATAGATTGCCACAAGGGTCAAAAGAGAATGATTTGTGCAGTGTATGTACTGTGTATGCTAGTCCATTGACTAGCATTACTCAAAGCACAGTACCTTCCCTCTCCATGGTTTTAAAGAGAATGCGGTCTTGTTTTAATTATCTGAAGTTGGAGCATTATAAAAATTTGAACATGACAAATATAAATCTATACTCTCTTTGAAATATAAAATACAAGCTCTTATTTTAGTTCTTGGGGCCTAACAAAGACCTACTCACCTCAGGGGCATATACTTTCACTCATATTATCTTCTCTCTAGCCCTTGTCTGCACACACTCAGCCCTAGTAATCACACAAACTAAAAGCCAAATAAAAACCAAAACGTTTCTATTTTAGTTTCACTACTATTCTGTGATTGAGGAAGCCTGGCCTGGCCTTCCTAGGGAGTGTATCTCTCCTATTACACCTTTTCTAGCCTTTATTACAGCATCACTATTTATTTGAGAATTTGTTCCCTCTGCTGGATGGTAAGTTCCATGAGAATTTTGCAGTCTACCTATGAGCTTGTGTCTGAAGGTAAAAGTATTATTTCCAAAATATGGTAAAATGGACACTGAGGGAAGAGGCTCTTGTTAATCCTCTAGCTCCACCCTGGCTGGTGTTCTGTTGTTTCCAGTGATGCCAAGAGTGAACAGAACTCAGCAACCCAGCACCAGTTCAGGATCCTTTTGAATTTTGTCCCACTAACTCACTTAGCTTCTTGGAAGAGTGCTCTGAAACTTACTAGTTATGTGAGGTTTTGTAGTAGTATAACGTCATATTTAGGTTAATGGTCTTTTAGCGAAAAAGCTGAGATTAAAAATATTTTTAACATTTCATTTGTTTGTTTATTTGTTTGGTACTGGGGATTGAACCCAGGTGTATTCTACCTCTGAGTTATACCTCCAGCCCTTTTTGTTTTTTTGAAACAGGGTCTTGCTAAGTTACTGAATCTAGCCTTCAACCTGTAATCCTCCTGTCTCAGCCTCTCAAGTACTGGTATTACAAGTGTGTACCAGTACCAGCTGAAAAACTAAGGTTTGTTTCTTTAAATGTTAGATTTTTTTGTATTAACTAATATTTTTATAGGATTTTGTTAGATATTTGAAAGATATACTTTTTTGTTTTAAATTGAGTACAATTTATGTATTTGTAACAGTCTCTGACTTTATATTTTTTTCTTTCATTGTTAGTCCTTCATGTTTTCACTAAGAGCAGTGATTCCATTTCTCATTGTTGATTCCTTGAGTACATGTTTTTTAAACTTTCTTTATATTGATTGGTTAGGCCTCATTAATTTAAATTAGGTTTTGCTTTGTCTTATGCTCCTCTTTTTTTCCCTTTTGTTTTTAGTGTATTGTCACCATCCTCTTCACAGCCCCATTTCAGTGATGCCAATAACTCAAGAGTGCTCATCTTAGATACTATCACTTGGATCTTGTTTTGGGAATACACAGATATTTCCGCTTACATCGTGGATTCCTTCTTCCTTTCTACTTCTCTCTCTCTTCCTTTTCTCTCTCTCTCTTCCCTTTCTTCCTCCCTCCCCTCCCCTCCCCTCTGCTTTGCTTTGCTTTCCTTTCCTTTCCTTTTCTTCCATATTGAACTCAGGAACACCCTACCACTACATTACATCTCCACCTCTTTAAAACAATTTGTTGTTTTTGAGGCAGGGTTTTGCTAAGTTGAGGAGGCTGGCCTCTAACTTGAGATCCTCCTGCCACAGCCTCCCTGAATAGCTGGAATTATAGGTATGCCACTGTGCCTAGTTTCTTCCTTTCTTTCATGGAAGAATTTCTGCTAGGTAAATTCATTGGAAAGAGCACAGGCTTTGAAGTTAGGTGAATGTGGATTTAAATTCTGCCTCTTCAGCTTGCCAATTACATGGTCTGGGCATTTTTAAATGTTTCTGAACTTACTTTCTTCAATTGTAAAACATGTCTATTTTTATCAACATTGCAGAGTTGTCAGAATTGGGATATTAGATATAAAGTACTTTACACAGTATTTCTCTTTCCCCTGTGTCTTTCAGTGCTTTTGAAAAAAAGGCGTATTTTAAAAGCATCCAATTTAAATGGAGCAGAGCCGAGCGTGGTGGTGCACGCTTGTAATTCCAGCATTTGGGAGGCTGAGACCAGAGGATCTGGGTTTGCAGCCAGCCTCAGCTACCTAGTGAGGCCCTCCACAACTTAGTGAGACCGTTTCAAAATAAACAGTAAAAAAAAAAAAAAAATAGGGCAGGGGGTATTGCTCGGAAGTAGAATGCCCCTGCGTTCCATCCCTAGTACCGCAATTAATTAATTAATCAATCAATCAATCAATCAATTAATTAATTAGAGTAGAGTAGTCCAGAGACAGACCAGACTGAGAATGGGAAATCCTGCCCTGCTTGGAGGCCCCTTCTAGTTCTAAAAATTCATATTTGTGATTAACTTTAAGTGAAAATTGTATGAGTAAACAAACTACTAGGCAGTGCACCTAAGAAATTCTCAAGCAACAAGAAAAGGGAAAGAAACTAAGGTTTGCCTGGGCTACTTGTTCCAAAAGGTGTTAACACCTCATAAGGAGGAGGGGGCCAGGCAGAAGTGAGCGTGCCTGTGGTGAGGGCAGCTCTGAGTTAGAGCTGCTGTTTTATTTGTTTTACACAAGTCTTCTTGGTGGGATTTTTGACTAAAGGACTCTACGGCCAAAAAGGTTTGCAAACCATTTTCTCTAATACCTCTTTGAACTGCAAATTGCCATGATAGATGATTTTATAGGCAGTGTGGTTTTTAAATTGAGTGAATTTTCAGAGATGTCTTAATTTAATGATTGCATTAGACCATTCTGGAAACTACCTCTTTTTGTTCATCAGATAGCAGAGATACATTTGTAGGTTCCACTAATATTTTTTAAAAATCCTATATTACTATGCCTTTTTCTTAAGGCCTCATGAGCTTTTGTTACCAAATAAAATATTTTTTTTGAGATTCACATTAATTTCTCCATTTATGTTTTAATTTGTTAATGTTAAGAACATGCTACATGAAACAATTTAAAATACATGGAGTGAGTTCTAGGGTCAATCGCCATCTGTTATTTATTTTGATTTTTGCTAGTCTAGGGAAAAAAGGATCACCAGTATAATGTTTTAATAGCAAAGCAGATGTTCCATATATTAACCCTGTTATTATTTGTAAAAAATATACTTTTGTACAGGAACTGAAACCTAATTATTGTTTTTCAGAATAAACTGGAAAAATGTTTCATAAAATTTTGAACATTCATAGAGAATTCCATCAATCTGAAATTCTTTGAACAAAAAAATGTTTGATTTCATATATGTTATGAGGTCTTAAATAATAAGAAATCTCAAATATTTCTAAAATAAGGCTTAAGACAAATAAATATAAATAATATAATAATATGTATATGTGCAAGTAATACATCTCATAGCTTTTTTTGACTTCACAACTTATTTTCTAGAATAGTGACTGTGTATCTTTAGTTTTACCTTTTTTTCCTTGATACTCTGTAAACTTGTTTCATAATTGAAAATTATACAGCACAGTTTCTTGAGAGTTAAAAATGCCTCCAGAATTTGTTTCCAGTAGGAGACCATTTTAAGCTGTGGTTGAATTGTTTTTTCTAAAGCAGCAGGGATTTTTGTTTTGTTTTGTTTTTGAGGAGTTAGGGATTGAACCCAAGGCCATGTACATGTTAGGCAAATGCTCTAGCACTAAGCTATATCCCCAGCACCGCCCCCCCCACACACTTATAAAAAAGTTTATTTTGATACTGGGTCTTGCTAAGTTTCTCAGGTTGGCCACAAATTTGTGATTTTCCTGCCTCAGCCTCCTAGTAGCTGGAACTGTAGGCATGAGCCATCATGCCAGACAGCAGTATTTTAATTTTTCTTGAGTTATAAGCCCTCTGTTAAAAGGGATTCTCTCTGTGGAAATACATGTACATG
Source organism: Graphiurus murinus (assembly GCA_004027655.1). Lineage (NCBI taxonomy): Eukaryota > Metazoa > Chordata > Mammalia > Rodentia > Gliridae > Graphiurus > Graphiurus murinus. The sequence continues at coordinate 12,557 of PVLC010012635.1, forward strand.
ACTTAGTGTACAGTTTTAGGGAGCCCAGTCTTTGAAAATATCTATGAGTAAACTATCCTCTACCATGTGAAAATAGATTGTAAGAGAGAAGCTGACTGAAGTATTTTCTTCATTTTGCTTTTTATCAATGAATGATAGTTGTCTTTTTTTTACTCAACGAAATATGGGTTGTGTATTCATCTTATATTACGCTATAACCTCAAACCCTTTTACTAAAGGCATTGACCTACTATGGATCTTAGAGATAATGTGTACAGTTTGTGTTTTGAAGTACTGTAATATGAAGCCGGGCGTGGTGGTGCACGCTTGTAATCCCAGCATTCAGGAGGCTGAGACCAGAGGATCCGGGTTCGCAGCCAGCCTCAGCTACCTAGTGAGGCACTCTGCAACTTAGTGAGACTCGGTTTCAAAATAAAGAATAAAAAATAGGGCTGGGGGTATAGCTCAGAGGTAGAATGCCCCTGAGTTCAATCCCCAGTACCGCAAAAAAAAAAAAAAAAAAGAACTGTAATATGAAAAATTGCAGTTTCCTGAAGAAAAGTATTTTATTTCTTGTCAGTCCCATCAATTGTTAGACATTCCCCTGAAACAGTATTCCAGTGAATACCAATAATTTTGTATTAGAAAAAAAATTGGTATGTAATTATCAACTCTCATTTATGAAAAATATTGGACTAGTGTTTTTGATAATATATCATTCAAAATTTGTGTGTTCACTTATTTATTTTGGTACTGGGGATTGAACCCAGGGGTATTTTACCTCTGAGTTATGCCCCCAGCCTTATTTTCTTTTTTATTTTGAAACAGGGTCTCGCTATATTACTGCACACTGGCTGTTACTCTGCAATTCTGTCTCAATTTCTCAAGTACTGGGATTACAGGAAAGTGTCACCATGCCCGGTTCAAATTTTATACTTCTTATTGTTAACTCTAGTCTCGGTAATGTATATCTAATCAGATGGGCTATGTCTAGCCCTTTAATACAAGAAATTATGACTTCTGATTTTTCCTATTAAAATAAACATTGTTGGGATTTTATTTTTATGTAAAAATAATACTCTTTTCACACAAATTGGAAAATAAAAGGAAGGGGGAGAGGAAAAACATCAATAGCATCGATAGTCACTGTGCAGGGACAGCTATTTTAATGAATCTTACATGAATTTCTCTTCAGTGATATCACTCTGTCTAGTTTTTGGTCTCCTTTTATTTTCTGGCTCTACTTGCATAAGTTTTTGTTCCTGATTTCTTTTTTGTTTTTCCTTTAAAGCAATTTTTACTGGTGCATTGTAATTAGGCGTGATAGTGCTATTCACAGATGGCTTACTACGTGCTTGGAGCATTTGGTCTCCTTCCTGCCTGCTCCCTCCCCACCCCCTTTCTTACACTACTGCTGCTGCTCTCTCCTCATTTTCCTGAGGTGCCTTTTTCCTCTCTAGCTTCCACATATGAGAGAAGACACGTGGCCCTGGCTTTCCTGAAGCTGGCTGATCTCACTTGGCATGATGTTCTCCAGTTCCATTCATTTTCCTACAGATGACATAATTTTGTTCTCTTTATGGCTGAGGGTAAAAACCCCACTGTGTAGAGTTATCATTGTAATTTCTCTTTCCTTTCAGCATTCTCTACCCCCAGGATAGAACTGGCTAGGGCTATTTATGTGTTGGTAATCTCCCAGTTAATGAACTCTATTTGTTTTGAGATCTAACTCACATATCACACAATTCATAAGTTTGTGTATCTGCAAAGTATACAAGCCACTGGTTTTTACACTGTTCACAGGGTTGTGTAGCCATCACCGCTATCTAATTTTAATACTTTTTTTAAACCCCCCTAAACAAACTTTATGCTCATTGGTAATCACTTTCTATTCTTCCAGCCCCAAGCCCTAGGGAACCACTAATCGACCCTCTGTCTCTATAGCTGGACCTGCTCTGGACATTTTGTGTGAGTAAAATCATACCCTAACAATATGTGGGCTTTTTTGACTGGCTTCTTTTGCTTATCATAGTGTTTTCAAAGTTCATCTATGTTGTAACTTGGATCAGTACTTGATTCCTTTTCTTGTTCTGTAATACCCACAGATAGATAAACCACTTTTGTTTATTTATTCAATAAATAAAGAACATTTGGGACATTTCCACTTTCTTGACTATTATTAATAGTATGGCTGTAGACTTTCTGTGCATGTTTTTATGTGGACACATTTTCACTTCACCTGGGTATATATCTAGGAGTAGAGTTGGTGGGCCATATTTAACTATATTTAACATTTTGAGAACTATTTATAATGAGTAATTGGAAAAGGAAGGCCGTCTATTAAGTAACAACTAAGAGGAATCCTATAGTTATCCCTAATCATTCTTTCTAAAGTGGTTTTACATAGTAGTGTTCCACTTAGTGTAGGTGTATGTGGTTTTAACTTTTATGTCTTAGAGGGAAACCTTGTGTAATAACAGGAAATTGTTGAAATATCTCGTGTTCTTGTAATGCAGAAAAATGTTGGTGACATTTCTTTTAAAATTTTTTTTACTTTATTATTATTTTTTTATTTTTGCTTTGCAATCATACATCTTTGTTAGGTATAAGCTGGTAAAGGCATACATGCACACATTTCTCATTTAACCCTTTCCCAGTTCCTGCCCCACTCCTTCGCCCTCCCTCCTTCTCAGGTTCAGTTTAGTGATTGATTTTGATATGTTTGTGAAAGTACATCATGTGCATTTGGGTTTCCCCCCTCCTCCCATATCACCTTCAGTTAAGTCAACTTCTTTGCTCATCTAAGGATTTTCCTTCTTCATCTGGAGTCCCTCTTATGCCCCATCTTTTCCCTAGAATCTGCATATTAGGGAGAACATACGACTTTTTACTTTTTGTGACTGACTAATCTCACTTAACATAATGTTTTCCAGTTCCATCCATTTCCCTACAAATGACATGATTTTGTTCTTCTTTATGACTGAGTAAAATTCCACTGTGTACATATCTCATAGTTTTGTAATCCATTCATCTGTCGATGGACATCTTGGCTGCTTCCATAGTTTGGCAATTGTGAATTGTGCAGCTATAAACAGATACACATGCATCGGTCTGGTAGTTTGGTTTCCATTCTTTTGGGTAGATACCCAGAAGTGGTATTGCTGAATCATATGGTAGATTCATTCCCATTCGTCTGAGGATCCTCCATACTGTTTTCCAAAGTGGTTGCACTAATTTGCAATCCCACCAACAGTGTATTAGGGTTCCCACTTCTCCACACCCTCGCCAGCATTTGTTGTTATTCGTGTTTTTGATGATTGCCATTCTGATTGGGGTTTGGTGAAATCTCAAGGTAGTTTTGATTTGCATCTCTCTGATTGCTAATGATGTGGAACATTTCCTCATACGTTGGCCATTTGTATTTCTTCTTTTGTGAAGTGTCTATTGAGATCCTTTGCCCATTTTTTGATTGGGTTATTTTTTTCTTAGCTATAAGTTTCTTGAGTTCTCCGTATATCCTAGATATTAGTCCTCTATCAGAGGAGTAGTTGGCAAAAATTTTCTCCCACTCTGTGAGCTCTCTGTTGAGGTTCTTAATAGTTTCCTTTGCTGCACAGAAGCTCTTCAGTTTAATGCAGTCCCATGTATTGATCTTCCTTTGGGTTGCTTGTGCTTTTGGGATCTTGTTGAGAAAGTTTTCACCTGTGCCTGTGTGTTGAAGTGTTGACCCTATGCCCTCTTCAAGTAGCTGCAAGGTCTCTGGCCTGACTTCCAGGTCTTTGATCCATCTTGAGTTGACTTAAAAAATTTTGCTGTTGATCATTTATGTAGTTTGAAATAATTTTGAGGCAACAAAACCCAACAGGAATCCTGAGACTTTGGAAAAACTTCATTACTAACCAGTCACCACACAGTATGTGCCATAAAGAACATGTCATGAGGTCTGCCTCTTCATGTCTTTGTCTTGTCTCAACTTACTGATGAGCACTCTCCCTCTTCCAGGCCAGGCCTGTTTGTGTCTTAATTCTTCCCAGTTGCTCAGCTTCCTATGATCCCTTTCTCATGGTCACAGGAGATGGCAGGTCTCAGCTCTGTCACTAAGTGGCTGTGCCCCTGTGAGCATGAGTCAGGTCCCTCAGCCTTTCAGCTCCTGCTGTGCTGAGACAATCTAATGTGAGACCCAAAGATGCTTAAGCTCAGTGATTTTAATTCTAGTTCGAGACTCCAAGATTTTACAAACTGCTTTTTTTTACTTCCTGATTTTTCCATAACTTTGGCATTAATTATATGCTTTCTTATATTTCTTCCTCCTTTCCTCCCTGTCTCCCTCCTCTCTATCTTTAAATTTGTTCTTCTCTTTCCCATCTAGATGGTATGCCCTAGGAGGGCACAGCCTCCATGTTATTATTCTTCATAGTACCTTGCCTGAAGATAATATTTCATGGTGCAAATATTATTATGAATTTTAAATGACTATGAAATAACTCTCATTGGTGCTTATTCTGTGTTTAAATGAAATGTTGGAAGAACTTAGTAAATTTTGACAGATTATTTTAACTTTTTCCTTTTTCAGTCTTTTATGAGTATGCTTTGACTAAAGTAAACAAGGATAGAGTCAGAAATGTCCATCCTGGTTTTTGTAACTTCTTAAAAAACTTTTTTCTGCTAGAACTTTGCTTATCCTTAAGAGGCTAAAATATTTATATATTCATGTACTCATATTTTGTGTATATGGATTTAGTTTCAGGAAACTCCTTGCTTGCTTTGACAGTTTCTATGCCTCTATCAGTCACTTAATTCTTTAATATAATACATTTGACTGGCTAGCTCTATGTCTCATGAAGGAAAAAACAAAATGTGAACTTAAACTTCAAGTGAATAGAGAGAAATGCTATGAAGTAAATTGAATGAAGGTGTTGAGTGACCTTTCTTAGGTCTAGGATCCTTGGTGATGCCAGTATAGTTTTAGCTTCACAAGGGATCTTTTACTATCCCTGTCTCAATTTATGTTTTCAGTTGTTTTACTTTGTAAAAATTTACTTTGAGTTTAGAGTGTGGCAAACAATCATTTGGCTAAGAGGTATAGGTCATTTCTACTTCAATATTTCATGATGTTTGCTTTGGGATCATGGAAATAGGAAATACTAGAAAGTAACTTTGGCTGTGTTTAAGCTGCTCCCTCATTTTCTTTCTGACTTCTTTCCTTTTAACTATTAAAGTAACAAAAGAAATGGTTTCTTTTTAAAAATGTTATGGAAAGGTTTAATTCCCTTGCACCACCACCCCTAACTACATCCTGTCCCATCCCATAGAAGTGATCATATATATTTTGGGCAGCCCTCCTTGTAGACATATTTATAGTCGTTTTGTTTTCAGAGGTCTTTATTACCATATAGCATCAGAGGTTTTGAGGGGCGTGGTTCCCCTCTTCTGAAAATGGTATCACATTCTTTTTCTGTTAGCAATACATCTTGGAGAGCTGTTCATATTAGGAAATATAAGTTGATCTCATTCTTTCCAGCTGCTACATAGTGTTTCATAGTGTTGGCTCTACCAGGGTTTGGCTTCCTTAGCTCACATTTATGTTTCTCATTTTTCTATTAGTGTATAGTGAAACATTTGTGTACATGCAGATGAGTATGTCTCTGGGGTAGGTCCTAAGAAGAAATTTGCAGTGGTAGGCATATTGAAAATTATAAAAGCTGCTTATTAGTTTGCCCTCTGAAGTGGCTTTATCGCTTTGTATTCCCTCCAGCTGTGAAGGCAAGGACACCAACAATTTTTAGAACATCAAAGATAAAACAAATTTTTGCCAATCTGCTGAGAAGAAAAGGTATGTTGTTTTCATTTGCATTTTCTTGAAAATAGGGAGGTCACACATTTCTTTTTATGTTTATTGACCATTTATATTTTTCCTATAAACTGCTTATATCTGAGATATTTATAAAATATCTAGTTTAAATAATTATATTTAACTGCTGGGTGTGGTGACACATGCCCGTAATCCCAGCTACTCTGTAGGCTGAGGCAGGAGGATCACAAGTTTGAGCCTAGCTTGAGGAACTTAGCGAGACACTGTCTCAAAATAAAATAAAAAGCACTGATGATGGGGCTCAGTAGTAGAGTGCCTCTGATCTCAGTCCTTAGCATGCATAGAAACATTGTTGAAATATACACATGAAGTACATAAGTTACAAGTGTACAGTTCAGATAAATTTCATAAAGTGAATGTACCAAGAGTAATCAGTGCTAAATCAAGAAACAGAGCATTACCAAAAATCTTAGAAGCCCCCTGGTGCCCTCTCTGGTGCTACACTTGTTCCAGGATAGTCATTATTCATACTTCTAACATTTTAAAGTCATTTATCTATTTGGGAATTTCAGATAAATGGAATCATACAGTATATACTTTCTCCTGCTCTTTGTGTACTTTTAGATGCATTTTAAGTAAAAGAATTGCATCAGGGTTTAAAGAACTGTGAATACTTATATAGATCTAATATTTATGTAGATAATTGTGCAGATGTATATAATTTTCTCTCAACAAACATCAATAAATAGGTAAAAAGAGATAAGCATTGCTTTTTTGACATAACTCCTGCAGCCCTTATCCAGTTCTAAGAACTCTGAGAATGGGTTTCTTTCCAGAGAGTTAAACGCTTGTAGACTGAAATCCATTCACAGTTCAGAGTTCTTTCTTGCTTCATTTTGGTAGATGTAACTGAGGTTTGGCTCCATTCTGTTCTTTATCTATCCTGTTGTGTTTTATTAGAATTGGTAAACTGTGATTGATTTCTTCTAAGACCTCTCTAAAATGCCTGCTTATCTTGTACCTTCTTTTTGTATCTGGAAAAGTAGCATTTTCTTGTGCTTATTTAGGAAGAAAGAAACTATACAGTTTGTCCCTGTCCTGTTACATTATCTCTGTGTTTTTTTCCAGGCAGGGAAAGGTGTCAGAATAAACTGTATATTATCCTTTCAGCTTCCTTTGCCAGTCTTATGAATGCTTAATTAATACAAAAAATATTTTAAGTTCTTTTGACTTATTTTTGTTACTTGTTTCTCTGATGATATATGGTTATTTGAAGAGTACAGTTTTTTGTCCTAAAATTTCTAACACAGTTTTTAAAATAAAAATTCTAGTTGTTTTCTGATGCTATGATTTCATAAAGAAACTTGTTTTTTTAATTCATAAAGATAAAAAGATAAATAATGGTGGCATTCTGTTTAACTTACATTAATAGTCTAGTTCCTAAAAGAATTTAAAATAATTTATAATAAAAGACATATGTGATAATGCCATTGAGAATAAAACCAAAAGATTATAAGACAAGGAAATGATAGTAACCATAATTTTTGTTTCTAGAATTAAATGTTAAATTTAGCTATACACCTTCTGTCCTTCGAAACTAGAAAGGAAAACAAGTACAGTTATCACTGGGAGAATAAAGAAACATGCCATTTGATCAGACAAGACAGATGTGTTTATGTTACTAAGTTCTGAAAATATTATATGGCTCTTTGTAGAATGCACAGAAAGGCTTTCATAAACTCTTAAACAGAAGTTACAAAGAAAATACAGATGATGTTTTAGTCAAAATGGGATTGTGCAAATTAGCATTCATATGTGGATTTAAAAGAAATTAATCAACTCATAAATGTTTATTTACATTTGTGAAAAAACTAAAATCAATGTGATTGTGAAGCTTACAAGAAGAGTAGTACAGAACGTCTTCAGATTGTAGAATAATCTTAGTAATCAAGCTATGATTGTTTTAATTGTTAAAGCATGTTTATTTTTGTTGCTAAGTGATCATTTTGCAATAATGACATATAAATGCATATGTATGCAGTAATTGACATTAATGTTCACATTTTCATATTATATATTGATTTTATCATTTAAATCAAGAACAGCATGCTACTTATTATTTTAGAGTAATCTTGGAAAAATTATAAACTGTCCAATAAATTTGTTTCAAGTAACTTCCAAAGATTGCTTTTTCTTTTTCTTTTTCTTTTTTTTTTTTTTGCGGTACCGGGGATTGAACTCAGGGGCATTCTACCTCTGAGCTATACCCCCAGCCCTATTTTTTATTCTTTATTTTGAAACCGAGTCTCACTAAGTTGCGGAGTGCCTCACTAGGTAGCTGAGGCTGGCCGCGAACCCGGATCCTCTGGTCTCAGCCTCCCGAAAGCTGGGATTACAAGCGTGCGCCACCACACCCGGCTCAAAGATTGCTTTTTCTAGTAGAGTATTTGATTAAGGATAGCAACAAATAAATATTCCTGTCATGGACTAGTCAATACTTTCTTAAAGTTTTTATAATTAAGATGTTTTAATTGTAAAATGAATGCTTATTCTTAACAAAATAGAGTAATGTAAAAGCATATGAAATTAAAAATGAAATCTCTGTTCCTTCCCTGTTTTTGCCATGAGTAGTGACTGCTAAAAACATTTTTGTCGTTGCTAATGTAACATATAATTAGAAGAGAGTATGGGTATGTGGTGTGTGTGCAGATTAGTTCTTGATATTCTAAAAATCAGTGCTGGTGAACACACATGTACCTGCTATCCTTAAGTAGCAGAACATTGCTAGTACTTTACAAACAAACTCCATGTTCCCCCACCACAACTATTATTCTTTTGGGTCAACTATTTTCTTTAACATTTTACCAACTACATATATATCTCCAACCACTATATATATTTTTTTTTAAATTGAGAATTAATATACTCTTACACTACCACCATCAACTGAAGGTTCTTGGAGGTGCAGAGTGTCTGGGTCATCATCTGACTTTCTTTCCCAGAGAGTGGACCCAGTCCTCTTCTGGAGAAGGTAGAGGGCAAGTTTGTGCATGAATGAACAAGTCCTGAGAAGCAGGGCTTACCACAGTCAAGGCATCTGGCAGGACTCTGCAGGTGTTGGCTGTCCAGGGCTAATGTTTTCTGCTTCTGAATTCATCCATCTCTCAGGTACAGGTCAAAGCCGAGTGCTTGTGGCAGATAAAACGAATGTCATCTCATCATCTGGAAGCTGGGCATGGAAGGTGGAACAGGAATTATAATTAGCACATGATAAAGAGGCCAAATACAGATTAGAATTTATGCTACGTTCACCTTGGCATTCTATCCAAATGGGGAGAGGGTGACTCAAGAGAAAGACTCTAAAGGTGTGCCCCAAATCCTTGTTGTTTAACACACCATATTTTTGAGCCAAGAACAGAATGTCCAGGTGAACCGGGCATAGATTCTGATACTGCTGCTGAGAGTCCAAAGCCAATTTAACTTTTGATCCTGTGTATGTGACCTTCCTCTAGAAGTCTTATAGAATGCTCTTTGTTTCTGCTGTTCTGAAAGTTACAGTAGTGTGCCTTGTTGAATGTTTTCATCCATTATCCAGCTTTCAGTAGGCTCTGTTAACTTGGAATGTCATTATCTCTAGTTCTGAGGAATTTTCTGGAATTAGTTGTTGCTAATTTCCTCCCCTTCAGTTTTTCATCACTTTCATTTGGGACCTTGTATTATTGGTGTATAGAACCTCCTGTCTTGGCCTCTTACATTCTTTTTACTTTCTGTTTGCCTTTTGCGGGGCTATTTTCTCAACTTTATTTTCTAAGTATTGTTAAGTTTTTTTAATTTTGGTAAACATTTTTGCTGTTTTAAACCTCTAGTAGCTCTTTAATTCTCTGAATATTTCTTTTCTTGTTTTCTGGATGGAATATTTCTTATCTTCCTAAAAATGTTTAAGATAGTTTTCCTTTTCCCTCCTTGGGTAGTTTGTTTCCTTTAGGTATACTTATTTCTGTCTGTAATATATCATATTCCAGTATTTTCTCAGATGCCTCTTTATCTGCTCATAATTTAAAAAAAAATAGGTAACTGAACAAGCCAACTAGACGCTTGCATGTGGGGGAGGTTTCTGAACTTTGGACATCACTGTGGGATGATTTAAGTGGACTGTTTATTAAGGAATCTCCTGGTGTTTCTGTGTTTTCATCTTTTCCTCATGGTCTGCTCAGATCCCCAGGAAATGTGTTGCAGTTTCCTTTCTAGAGCTGTGCTGTTCAGAACAGTTAGCCACTAGCCACATGCAGCTATTTAACTTTAAGTGAAATTAAATTCCTCAGTGGCCCTAGCTACATTTTGAGTGCTTAATAGCTGCATGTAGTTAGTGGCTACCATAGTAGACAACACAATATTGAACTTTTCTGTTATTGCAGAAATGGGCACCAATGACCAGCACTAAAGATCTTGGCAGCTTTTTCTGAGATCCCAGTCAGAGAGGACAGTCTCAAGTTTCAGCATTCAGGATTCAGGATGTCACTCAATCTCACCATTCTTAGAGCCAATAGCCATGCACTCAAGAGCGCATATGCTAATCAACCCTGTTCTACCTTCTCTAAAAGGAGACTTCCAGGTTTATGTTTGAGTTGGGGAGGAATGGTACCCAGAGATGTGCAGAGAGAAGGGGATCTAGGAATCCACCTGCTTCTCATTTTAGTAAGCCCCACACATCCCTGCTGTGTCCAGACGACTTGATACTGCCAGTTTTTCATTCTCAACCTTTTCTTCTGCTGGCTTACAATTCACCTTTTCAGGTTTGTCAAGATAGGCAACTTGGCTTCCTGCTTTCCAGCTTTTAAAATGTTGCTTTTTTAAAAAAAATCCTGTCTTTGATTATAGGTATAGGTATAGGATTAAAAACATTCTTTCACTGTACTTCATTAGTGTGTTTTGAGAGAGTAAAATTAGGTATGCAATCTTTTAAATTTTTTTATTAGTTCATTGTAATTATATATGATAGAGTCACAGTAATACTTTCACATATGTACATAACATTATTTGGTCTATTTCCTTCCCCAAACCTCCCTTCTCTCCCTTCTTCCTCCCCCTACTCTACCAATCTCCTAATTTTCATGAGGTTCCTTTTTTCCTTTCATCTTTCTACCTTCCACATATGAGAGAAAACATTTTTATTTTTTTAAACTGGCTGGTCTCATTTAGCATGATGTTCTCCAGTTCATTTTCTTGCAGATGACATAATTATGTTCTTCTTTATGACTGAGCAAAACTCTATTTGTGTATATACCCATTTCTTTACTCATATGTTGCCTGACACCTAGGTTAGTTCCATATTTTGTCTATTGTGAATTGTGCTGCTATAAAAATCAGTATGCATATATCACTGTAGTATTCTGACTTTAATTCTTTTGGAAAGAAACCGAGGAGTGGTGTAGGTGGGTCCTATGGTGGTTCCATTCCTAGTCTTTTGAGGAACCTCCATTCTGATCTCCATAGTGGTTGTACTAATTTACAATTCCACCAACAATTATAAGTGTTTCTTTTTCACCAACATTTATTATTTGTTCTTTTATCCGTTTTGAGTTGACTTTTATGTGGGGTGAGAGGGATCTAGTTTCATTTTTCTACATATGGATATCCAGTTTTCTCAGCACTATTTTTTGAAAATACTGTCTTTTTGTTTTTTGCTGCCTTTGTTGAGGATTAGCTGGCTATAACTGTGTGGATTTGTCTTTGTATCTTCTGTTCTATTCCAATGGCCTGTGGGAAAAAACACTATGCTGTTTTTTGTTACTATAGCTCTGTAGCATAATTTGAAATCAGGTATTATGATGCCATTAGCATTGTTCTTATTGCTCAGAATTGCCTTGGCTATTCTGGGTTTTTTTGTTCTTCCATATGAATTTTTTAGGACTGTTTTTTCTAATTCTGTGATGAATGCCATTGGTATTGTATTTTGCTAGGATTGGGTTGAATCTGTAGATTGCTTTTGGTAATGTGGCCTTTTGACTGTCTATTCTTCCTAGATAATTAATCTTGATGTAGGACCTCTATAGATCTTTTTGTTTTATTTTATTCTTTAGAATTCTTTTACGGTATTAATTTAATAAAAATAACATACATAAAAGCAAAAATATGTAAAAAATCAGCTGTAATATAATTTTTAACCCAGGTATACCACTCTATCGTATACATATAAATAAAAATGATGATTATGTTATAGATAATGTTTTGTAACCTCCTTATTTTGTTTAATTCTGTATTGTTCTGCTGGGTTTCTTTTATTTGCCCTCTGGGTCTGTTCTCTGTTGTCTGTGCCAGGAATCTCACCTGTGGGGCAGCACTAGTCTCTGATTTCTAGTTAGGTTTGTTGAAGGAAACCTTGAAGGAGACAGAGGATTGAAGGAGATTGAGGAGAGGATATTTTTCTCTAGGCAGGCTCTTTGAGAAGTAATCTTGGGTCTATTATGCCCCACAAGACTTTTTAAATTCATCTAGAAACACATGTACACAACATTCTTTTTAGAATTTGTCTTGATAAGGCAAAAATGAGAACATGCCATCTCTAATAGTTTGCAATTGGTTTTATTTATCCCCTGGATAACATATCCTACACATCTTTCCATATCAGACATTATCAGTTACTTTCTTGTCTTGAATGGGTACTTAGTATTCTGTAATATAAAATTACTATAAAATATTCCCTTCTTCCCTTATTGGTGGCTTCTTATTTCTCATTGTTCAGCATTACAAATTATACTTCAGTGAACAATCTTGTACCCATATCTTAATGTACTTCTGAGTGTTCCTGCATGGTAGAGATCTTGAAATATAATTGTTAATGTACATTTCTATTTAAAAACTGGTCCTAATGTACAATCTTAGTAACAGAACAGAGAAGTTCCTTTTCGCCTATAATCTTGCTAATGTTAAATCTTTTGTGTATTTTTATTTTTCTAATGAAATAGAAGGAAAAAGGTATCTCATTTTAATTTTGATTTCACTGATCACTAGTGAACATATCTTAAAAAGGATGATTTAAGGCTTTTCATTGGAAAATTTGCTGGATCTAAACTGATTTTAGACTTATATTAATATCTAGTATAAAAATCATAACTATACTAAATACAAAATAAGCTTTTTAAGTATACTTATTCAATAAAGAAAAAAAATAATGTCATTTACAAGAAAATGGAAGAACCTGGAGAACATTATGTTAAGTGAGATTAGCTAGTCACAGGAAAGTGAAGAGGCATATGTTTTCTTTAATGTGTGCAAGCTAGGGAGTAACTGGGATATCAGAGGGACTCCAGATAATGGAGGAGAAACCTCAGTGGAGCCAGGGAAGTGTTCTAAGGGAAGGGGAAGGGGACAATTGAGGTTCATTATTGAAAATACTGACATCAACTATGTGTACATATGGGAAAATCCCAATATCAGTCTCAATCCTCTGTATGGGAAGGGGAGAGATGGGGAGGCAATGGGGGGGGGTAGGACACCAAGTGCTGTGTGCATGTATGTCATTGTCAACATGATTTACATTGTGATGTGTGACAAAGCACCAATAAAAGCACATAAAAAAGAAAAACAAATACGTAAATATAACAAATATGTATATATAAAATTCAGCAAAGTTAATTTTCATTTTTTAACTTTTTTGAACAAAAACAGAAATTTCTAGAGCTCCCCAGTTAGTAGAGTGGAATGCAAGAAATGTAACTTCAGCATATGTGTTTGTTTAGTTTAGCTTTGTGGATATTTTATTGACCCCTTGTCTTATGAATAAATGAATTTTCAATTAATTAAACTATTCTTAATTTGTTATATACTTAAAAACATTTTTGGTACTAGGAATTAAACCCAGGGGCACTCTCCTTCCAAGCTACACTCCCACCCCTTTTAAGTTTATTTTTTATTTTGAAACAGGGTCTCACTAAGTTGCTGAAAGTCTTGCTAAATTGCTGAGGCTGACTTTCAACCTGCTATCCTCCTATCTCAGCTTCCCAAGTACTGGGATACACCCCCATGCCTAATTTGTTATAAACATTTATTACTTGAGCAAGTTAGGTAACCTCTTGGTATCTTAATATCCTTATATATAAATTTGGGTATTGAAAATACCTTAATTATGGGATTATTGTGACTGTTAAGTCCATGAAGATCAAGTATATGATCTAGTGCCCAGCACATTTTAAAAGGTAGATAAGTTTTAGATTATTATGATTTAAATAATTCAGAACTATAGAATTTGCCAAATCATAAAAAGGTATTGTATCCAAGCTTTTCTCACATAGCATGCTTTTTAAAGTTATTTTAATCTACAAACATTAATATTCATTTTTTAACATGTGCAGGCCTGGGAAGTAGTACAGTGGTAGAAAGTGTGCTTAGCATAGATAAGGGCCTGGGTACAATCTTCAGCCCCCTCCCCCCAAAAAAGTACTTTGAGTTTTCCACCAATGCCTACCTAGTCTTATAACCACCACTGTAATTAAGAAATAAACAGCTTCCTCACCCCCTCAGCTTCCCTTGTGCTGTCCCTTAGTAGCCAAACTATAGCCACACCCCTTTCCCTTGCCTACCACTCATCTGTTTCTCTCCCCTGTGGTTTATCTTATCTGGATGTCATATAAAAGAATGTCCAGTGGAAGAAACATTTTTTGAGTCTGGATTGTTTCACTTAGCACAATGCATTTGATATTAACTCAAGATGCTGTATGTGTGGATAGTTTGTCTTTACTGCTGGTTAATGTTCCATTATATGAGTTTACTCATTTGTTTATCCATTCGCCCCTGAATGACAGTTGGATTATTTCCAGTTTGGGCAATTATGAATAATACTGCTATTAATAAGTATATAGAACTTTTTGGGTGAACATAATTTTTTTACTTGTCTTGGATATTCGGTAGTGGAATTTCTGGTTCATATGGTAAGTGTAGATTTAACATTTGAAGAAATTGCCAAACTGTTTTCCAGAGGTGCCATACCATTATTGCATCCCCACCAGCAAATGTGTGCAAGTTCTGCTTGCTCCACATCCTTGCTAGAACTTAGCATTGTCATATTTTTTGTTTTTTAGAATTATAACTAATTCAGCCAGGTGCAATAGCACGCTCCTGTGATTCTAGTACTTGGGAGACTGACAGGAGGATCACAGATTAAAAGCCAGATTCAGCAATGAAGTGAGACTGTTTCAAAATAAAGTAAAACAAAAAAGGCTTGAGGTGTACCTCAGAGGTACCCCCCCCCCCGATTCAATCTCCATACAAAAAAAATTTTAGCTCTTCCAAATAAATTTGTAGCTAATTCTTAATAGTGTGTCCTTCAAACCCCTGAGAATTGGAAGAAGATACAGAAAAGGGCAAGGTTAAATCAGAGTCAGGGGGGAGATGGAGAGACCATTAGGTTTGTGAGAGCTGTGGCAATGTCTGATATATCTGTCGTGTCTACAGATGACTAGTACTGTACCTAGCGTACAGTAGGGGTATCTTTGTATTTTTATTAAATCACTGAAGATGAACAAATGATTCAGAGTTTGGGAAAGAAATAGGAGGAAGATGGAGAAGTAATTTTAGATTAGATTTGGTCAGAATAACCCAGTGTATTTGTGTGACACATCCTTTTATATCTGTTGAAGTATCTGTTTAAATGCACATTTAAAGGTTAACTTAGATGTCTGATTCTCAGCTTCTTAGGAGGCATGATATGGAAGAAGTAGTAGGCAGAAAAGATTGGAAGCGTGTGGATTTAAGAACACTATCTTAATTCTCTTGGGTCTCGGCTTTATCGCTAGACAGTGAAGAGATTTAATTAGATGATACCTCTTTTAACTATAATTTTTTCTTCTAATCACATCAAATCAGAAATTGGGAAGCCAGGAAGAAGCATACCAAAGCCTTGACGGGGAAGCAGGCATATGTGGACTCAGTGTGAAGTGTAGCTTTGCAGGAAAGTGAAGTGCCAGCGTTAAGCACAAAGCTAGCTGATGGCTGACTAGCAGAGAAGACCAGGAGATAGAAGGTGGTTACAGTGTTTTCAAATAGAGTAGAAACATTGTAAGAATTTTTTTTTTCTTTTTGAGGAAAAAGTATAAAAGGAAGTAGGAGTCAAGAATACTAAAGTTTGTGTCCACCTCCCATTTTAAAAAGCTTGTTTAAATTAAAACCCAGGAGAAGCTGCCAATGGTATCTTTTAATGCAAAGAAGAGGATCTGAGTTGTTTGGCCTACTGCTCCCCAGTGTTTTGTTTTGTTTCCTACGCCATTCCTCCCTCACCCACTTTCTTTTATTGGTGCCTTATGATTACATAACAGTGGGATTTGTTATTACAAATTTGTATTTCATGCCCTAGCATCTCCACCTCCACATTCTCTTTACTCCTCTCTCCAAGCCTCTTTCATCTACACCACTCCTTCTTTCCCTTTTCTCTCTAGCTTCCACATATAAGAGAAAACATACAATCCTTGATGTCTGATTGTGGCTTATTTCACTTAACTTAATGCTCTCTAGTTCCATTACATTTTCCCGAAAATGACATAATTTTGTTCTTTATGACCGAATTAAACTCCATTGTGTATATATACCACATACTGTTTATCCAATCATTTGGTGACAGACTGGTTGCATAATTTGTCTATTGTGAATTGTGGTGCTGTAAACATGGGTATGTATGTATAGCTATAGTTCACCCCACTTCTTAAAAGTTCAGATCAAGCTAGGCATACCTTAATCACAGTGACTCTGGAGGCTGAGCCAGTAGGATCACAAGTTTGAGTTCAGCCTTAACAATTTATCAAGACTGTCTCAAAAAAAAAAAAAAAAAAAGGAAATTTGGATCTGGGGGTTAGCAAAAACCAGTTCTTAGTAGATACTTGTTCTGTTTGCACTTTGAAGGATTTTATATACACACTGTCAAGTATTGGTAGAGATTTAAAAATATACTTGGTACACAGATAAACGTGATTCTGCGTTGGTAAGGGATTTGACCTGTTTTGTTGTTTGACATTTTTAAAAAGCACCATGACATTTGAAATTTCATTTCTGTTTCCTGTTGTGATTCTTCTTAAAATTTCAGAGGTCTTGGTCTCTGGAATACCTTTTTAAAAGCATTATCATTTTTATAGTTATAATGATTCTAATAATTTTATTATCCTGAGGTAAAAATATTTTTAGCTTAACATAGTTTAGATTATAAAATCAAATGTTTGATTTTTCATCTTAAACAGTGTTTCCAACTGTTTCCTTTAAAATCTCCACATTACGTTCTGGTTATGAGAAACCCCTAAAGTAATTCTTGGGCAAATAGTAAAGTCAGTGAGTGTGACTTCTACTTACCTCGCAGTTCATGAAGAGTCAATTTAAAATCATGTGTCCAAAGATGTTATTTTTAGAGTCTAATATAAAGAATAAACATTTTTAGATTTCTTTTTATTTTTTATTTTAGTGTACTCGGTTAAACTTTGATTGCTTTTAGGTATCCTCACCCTTAGGAAGCTGTTCTGCAGTTCTCTGTCCAGTATTTATACTTCTGGGTAGGAAAAAAAAATCTCTGAAATATTTTAAAATTTGTGTGTTAGATAACATTCTGGAAAAGAAAGTATGCCACTTTATCTTCAGTACTAATAATCCAATAAAAGACCTCTAAAGGAGACCCCCCCCCCCCAGAGATCAGTATCCTGTTGATGATACTGGCAACTTGTCTGACCTGTAGAACATATTGGAGGGTCTCCCAAGAGTTCAGGCTCTGTGTTCTTTATCAGAGCCTCTTCAGTAGCCTTATAATTAAAGATGATTATATGCATTATTCTCACATAGAATTTGAGCAGTTAAATGTATAGTAACAAAATATGTTCTTTCTTATATCTTTCAGAATCATGGTGTCATGGAAAGGGATTTATTTTATACTTATTCTGTTTTGTGGAAGTTTTTTTGGAAGTATTTTCATGCTGTTTCCCATTTTACCTTTGATGTTTATAAACCCTTCTTGGTATCGCTGGATTAGTAACCGCCTTGTGGCCACCTGGCTCACGCTACCTCCGGTAAGTTGTGCACCAGGGAGAGAGACTATCTCTGTACCAGAGTAGCCCACTCTGTTGGTTTTGTTTTGTTAGTCAAATTTAGGCTATACAAGAATTTTAAGTCCTTCATGCTATATAAGGCATGTTAGACTTTAAAGGGGAAGATATAAAAACTAAGGAGAAATAAAAATAACTCATATCCTTAAAATAAAATACCTAATTAAGAGCCATATTGAAAATATAGAGCTTTTTTCCATATTTGTCTTGAATTTTCTTTTTTCTTTTCCATCAATAAAGTATACTTTACATATAGTAAAATGTACACATTTTTTTTAATTTAATTTATTGGTGCATTATAATCATACATCTTGATGAGGTGCAGGTTGGTGGAGACATACATGCACACAGCACTTATTTAACCTTTCTTCAATTCCCACCCCATCCCCTCCCTCTCCTTCTGAGCAGCTTAGAGGCTGACTTTGAAATGTTTGTGTATGTACATCACACACATTAAGGTGCTTCTCTCTTACTCCCTCCCATCTCCCTCAAGTAGGTCACCTTCTTTACTCACCTAAGGTTTCTGCTTTTCTGTCTAGAGCCCTTCCTATGTCCCACTTTCTCCCTACCTTCTGCATGTTAGGAGAACATCTGACTTTTCACTTTTTGTGACTGACTAATCTCACTTAGTATAATGTTCTCCAGTTCCATCCATTTTCGTGCAAATGACATGATTTTGTTCTTCTTTAAGGCTGAGTAGAATTCCATTGTGTACATATCTCATAGTTTTGTAATCCATTCATCTGTTGATGGACATTGCGGCTGGTTCCATAGTTTGGCAATTGTGATTTGAAACACACATATCTTAAAGGCATAGATTTGAAGAATTTTTATATCATAAGTTTTATTTTGCATTTCCACCATTTTTTACAAAACATAACAAAAATTAAGATTCATATAGGAAATGTTTTTTTCAAGATTGTGACATTGATGTGGTTGATTGAATTCTTCCTAGTTAATCATAGAATTTGCCAATGTACACAATTTAGCTACAAAGTGATTTCCTATCTGCCAGAGTAGGTTAACAACATCTGTAAGGTAACAGTGAATACAAACTCTTCAGTAGAGTCCCTGAATACCCAGGTACTCTCTGTAAAGTCATGTGCACTGCTCTGAGCTTATCTGTCTCTGATCCTGAACTGATGACCTTATGTCAAATTCCAGTTCACACATCTTTCTCTGCGACTGGGAATTGGCTTCAACCCTTACTTTCTGTCTTACTATTGACCCTTACTATCAGTTTTGGTATTTATTGAGATTTGTTTTATGGCACTATATTTCATGACATTTTTAACATCATTGTATTTGTAGTTGTTTGACATATGTCAGTTAGGACAAGAATGTTGATATGGGGTTCAGATCTTCTATGATCTTATTTTTCCCCATATCCTTTCTCTCATATCCTTACTAATTTCAGTATGGTAATGCAACTTATCCATTGAAATCTTCATCTGTGATTATAGCAAGACCCCCATCTCAAAAAAATAAAAAAAGAGATTGAAATTAATAATCAAGTTTCCTTACTTTTTTTTTTTTACTTTTAAGAATTTCAATCTATAGTATATTCTTCTGAATATTTCATGTATATATTCATAGCCATTAAAAAAGTAATTGAACAAATTCAGCAAATATTTGGGTATCTACCATATGCCAGGCACTATTGTTGATACTAAGGCTGCAGCATTTTAATAGACATAGTTATTTTATTCTGTATGTATTGTAAAATTAAACACGTGCTTTTTATTAAGGTAAGATCATTTTACAGAAAAGTTTTCTCTTTCTTCAGCCCTGTATTCCATGTTATACATTTTTGGGCTGTCTTCCTTAGGAAGAAATATGGAATAGTATATATATCTATATCCTAAAAAAATTACACATTGGAATCTTTTATACTTTTTGTATTTTTTTCTTTTTAACTTAATAGTATATATTAAAAATTTCAAGGACAGAGTTAGCATTTTTCTATTAGAAGCTGTTAGAAATTTAAATTAGTAAAATAACTTAAAAATAGAAGTACTACCTTATAACCTCATTCTTCTAGATTAACTCCCTGCCCCCTGATTTATTGTAGAAGTAAGCATTAATGGGAATACTATACTTCTATATATTCCAAATCAAAATATATATTTATCAAACATAATAAAATTTACCTATGGAAAATCATAACTTTAAATTGCTAAATATCTGTATTCTTTTTTCTTAGGCATTGCTGGAGACCATGTTTGGTGTAAAAGTGATTATAACAGGTGATGCATTTGTACCTGGAGAAAGAAGTGTCATCATCATGAACCATCGGACACGAATGGACTGGATGTTCCTGTGGAATTGTCTCATGAGATACAGCTACCTCAGATTGGAGAAAATTTGCCTCAAAGCCAGTCTCAAAAGTGTTCCTGGATTTGGTAGGTTATCTACACATTATTTTAATTGGTTCACTCATTTCACATTTAATGCACCAATTCTAAAACTGTAACTTGGTAAGTAAACTCTACTTAACTATTAAAGCCATTCACATTTTTTCCACACTAGGCTAAAGTCCCAGTTTCCTTTTTCCTTAGTAGATCTGTTACGACAGATGACTTTATTTTAATCACTTTTTTTGAAATATCTGACTCTGAAAGAGAAAGTAAACTATTCTTAAAGGAGTAAATGCAGTTTCTGGGAACCACCATTTTAGAGGATATGAATTAATAGTTCAGTAACTTTATTGTATGTCATGCTTTTGATTTAGGCTGGAAACTGGTCTGTGCTGATATGATAATTGAAATTAACTAATTCATGCACATTCATCTAATAAATATTAACTGAACACCTATTGGTTCCAAGCATTATACTAGGTGCTGATATTTCCTGAACTTCCCTAATCCATAACGTTTGCTAAGGTATACAAAATTAGTCTTAAAGAAAAAATGACCTGCCGGGTGTGGTGGCACAAGCTTGGAATCTCAGTACTTGGGAGGCTGAGACAGGAGGATTGCAGGTTTGCGGCCAGCCTCAGCTACTTAGTGAGGCCCTCCGCAACTTAGTGAGACCCTGTTTCAAAGTAAAGAATAAAAAAAAAAAATAGGGCTGGGGGTGTAGCTTGGAGATAGAATGCCCAGAGTTCAATCCCCAGTTCCATAAAAAAAAAAAAAAAAAAAAAAAATGTCCTATTGTTTTCAGCTGTCTCTAGTAGTAGTGTGTACATAGATTTTTACTTTTAGCCAACTTTATGACCACTTAATAATAACTAGTGCAATGAAATGATAAACTTAAAAGTGTCATAAAAAATCCATTTGGCTGGTGATTTTTGTACCAGGAAATGAGTGTGTCATTTGTTCGCACCCAAGTCATGGCTTCTTGGTTTCTCTGGATCATTAATTAGTCACACTTGAGTGGCAGAACAGCCTGAGTCTTTAGAAAGCATAAAAAGAAGAGTAAATATAAGAGAGTGCTTTAAAAAAAATGTCTAATTCATGTATTAAAAAATTTCTTAGCCAGGTGTAGTGACACACACTACAAATCTCAGTATTTGGGAAGTGGATTGCAGGTTTGAAGCCAGCCTTGGCAACTTAGTGAGACTCTCAGCAACTTTGTGTGACCCTGTTTAAAAAATAAAATAGGGTTGGGGGTGTAACTTGAAAGTAGAATGCCACTAGATTCCATCCCCAGCACCCCCCCAAAAATCTTGACATGACCTCACGATTTCAAATTATTGTTATATAATTCTAGAATTCAAAAAACTACCACATACTGTAATGTTGAAAACTAGGAAAATTACAAGTTGTGATATAGCTCGATTGTTCAGAATGAGATCAGAGAGAAGTCAGGAATATCTTGGCCTCTCATGGATGCTTTTTATACATTCCTGTGTGTTTTTAGGACACACAAAGACTATGAGAAGATTCAGAAGCTCCTATAGTGGACTATTTTCACAGGATAATTGTAACTGTGGAGGAGGCTATTCATAAATTCAGCTTCATAAAATACAGATTATCTACGAATATATTGAAGAATCTGTTGGTTAAACTTGACTTAAAGAGATGGCTAGGATTTATCTTAAATGCCTTTGATGTTTTCTGCATGCATTTTCTTTGTAAAGGTAACAAATAAGAACATCTCGGTTAAAATTAGTTGCATGCCTTGTCAGGCCACTGTAGAAACCTGACTACGACACATACTACTGCAATATAAGGAATCTGTGGGATGGAAAAGTAATCTGTTTTATGTGTTCAGATTTTCAGTTTTATTTAATTTCATAAAATGTTAGTAAAATACAGTCATGTGTTGCTTAATGATGGGGTTATGTTCTGATAAATGTGTCATTAGTTGATTTTGTCATTGTGCAAGTAATCTAAGATGGCTACACAGTTACCAAGCGATATAATCCTATAGGATCACTGTTCCACTATTGTCTGTAGTTAATTGTTGACCAAAATATTTTTTTGTGATACATAACTATAAATTTATTTAAAGATGTCATTGCTCATGTAGAGTTTTAAGAATAACTAAACTTACTAAAATCACCTTAATTTTACTATTATATATTAAGCACAAAAAATGGATATTTTTCCATTGAGATATTTACAATTTATAATACCACAACTTATCTCCTTTAAGAAGGAAAACTCTCCCTTTCCTACCCAGCTTCTTCCTATTTTAAATGGACATTCACTAAATTAGAACAAAGCCACAAATGTCTTTGACTCCATCCAGTTTGGTGGACTTTTTTTTTTTTTTTTTTTTTTTTTTTTTTTAGTTTAACAAAATTTCATGCTGTTTTCCTGCTTTACAACTCAGAATAAGACAAATATATTCCTAAACTAGAGAAGACTTGCTGCAAGACTCAGTGACAATAATACTCCACTGCTGCTGGGTTCTGGGTGTCCGTTTTGTTACCTACATAATGTAAAGATGCCTTACCACCCAAAGTAAAATGCTCTTTGGCCCTCCTGGAAGGACTCTATAGCCAGTGTATTAGAAACACCATCTGTGACTCTTTCTTTAAATGAGGCTTCTAGTTGAGGATTCCTGGCCACTTATTAACTCTACAGTAGTTGTTATTCTTAAACTAAACCTTTTGTTAGCCTGCCCTTCATCAATGCATAAGTTAGTTTGTGGCTTCCTATTGTGTCTAAATCATAGACAGTTTCACAGGGCTTTCTTCCCTGTGCTGTTTTGTTTGTTGCCAAACAACCACAGATCAGAGATGTGTCACTAATTTCATCAATGAGCCCCTCAGATGCACACATCCCATCATAGAGGGTGAAAATACCTGATACTGGTCTCTCAGCCTCCTGTCATCTGGGATGATTTTTTGAACCAGTCTTAGAGAGGGGAGGGGGGAAGGAGGGGGACAGGAGAGAGAAAATTTATAGTGATCAGTTTCAAGATAACTTTGAAATTACACTTTGTAGTAACAGTAAAATGATATGAGAGATGATATCATGGTACTTTATTATTGTTTGTTAACCTTAATTTCAATATATAATTTTACTCCAGTGCCTTTGGTTTGCCTTTCTCTGGTAAGAAAGAGAGAGAGAGGAAAGTACCTGGGAAAGATTTTCCCCTCCTTTGTAAGACAAAAGAACAGTCATGGTGATGCATGCCTGTAATCCCAATACCTGGGAGGCTGAGACAGGAAGATCACAGGTTCCAGGACAGCCTCAGCAACTTAGGAAGACACTCAGCAATTTAAATCCTATTTCAAAATAACAAGTAAAATAAGGCTGGTGGTGTAGCTCAGAAGTAGAATACCCCTGGGCACAATCCCCAGTAAGGCACGCACACGCACGTGCACATTCACAAAAAGACAAAAGAGGCTTATAAAGGGACCATGCCGCTCCTTTTCTGCTTTTGGACATTATCATGAGAGCACACAAAGCTTGGAGCATCTGTGACATTATGGGTCCAAGAGGGAGCTTCTCAGACCTCAAGAAGATGGCATGCAGCATGTGAGTCACTAGCTTCCGACCCAGCCTTGGGGCCAGACTTCATATTATATGAGGAACTTAAACCCAGATTGTTTGGATCTAGACTTCTAGATTGCTCTTATTTATAGCCACACACATCCTCATGAAACTTGCATTCCCCCATTTCACTAAACTCTAAAGAAAAATGCCCACTGACTCAGTAAATTTATTAAATGCTTATCAGATTCAAGATTTTTATAAAAACCATGAAATGAAGGATTAGTGGACAGAATTCATTAAACACATTGTAGTTCTATTCCCCAGAAGACACACATATATATTTTTCCTTGTTTTTGGACACATAGCAGATCATTTCATCTTAGCAATGATACTGGTAGTTGAAAAATAAGTTCTCATAATTGTTAATTTTATAGTTTAAGTTGCCAGAGTTGCTCAGCTAAGATGAATTTTCATACACTGGGGTGGGGGGAGCATTTACACTGAAAACATACTATGGGAAGAAAAGTTAAATTTTGTTAATTTTGTTAGCTTATGTTCCAGTCTACCAGGATTACGCTTCTTTCTAGAATTACACTGAGAACAAGGTAGTGTTTTAGGGTGGCATTAAGATCTAAGCAACTTAACTTGAAGCTTTTTGTTTTTAATGTGTTAGCCGACTTCTGAACACAGTGTAATAAGCTCTGAGCTTCATGAAGGTTGACAGTTTTCTTGGCTGGGAAAAATGGCTCTGGGCTTTACGGTTATCCAATCAATCACTTACTGAAGTTAATACAATTGGTACGTAAATTGGATATCCTGTTTGACGTGTGCCATTGCTAATACCTCAGTGAGATACACACTGCTTCAGGCTGCTAGGCATTCCAACAGTGACCTAGGAGAACTCTAGGACTTTCAGTACCCACAGATTTGCTGAAAATTAAGGAATTCCTTTGCCTCAACTAGGAATTGCATTCCAAAATTAACTAAGCTGTACTTTTGTATAGGGTGATTTTAGGCAGTATAAGAATTTTGGGCAAGTTTTACAGTTTTTAGGTCTGCTTTGTATTTAGTGGTAAAGCACAAATAACATAAATTTATAGTGATCAGTTTCAAGATAACTTTGAAATGACACTTTGTAATAACAGTAAAATGATATGAGAGATGATATCATAGTACTCTATTGTTGTTTGTTAACCTTAATTTCAATATATAATTTGACTCCAATGCCTTTGGTTGGCCTTTCTCTGGTGGCTATCTGTAATTGTGATAGTATTTTTAGTCATTTATATTTTGTTTATGTGGTGCTGAAGATCAAACTTTGGGCCTCTGGCATGCTAGGCAAGCACTCTTAACACTGAGCTGCCATCCCTGTGATGGTATTTTTAAAGAGAAAGGCATCACTGCAATCCTAGGGGTAAAGAGAATGAATTAGCTGCTGTACTTACCATATATGTCTTTTTTTTTTTTTTAAGAATAAAGCTATGCGGATTGTCTCCTTATTTATTTTCTTATCATAATCTTGCTGAAAATGTTTTCCTTGAAGTCAGATACTTCTGAGTGTTACACCATTTTGTAATGAATATCAGACAGAGACAAGAATTAAAAATGTTCTTCCACAATGAAAATAACATCCACACTGTGTTTTAGAAGTGGCGCTACTGATAATCTTCAACTATCAAAGTCAAGTGATGTGGCATAATAAGTGAATTCCAAATAAAAATATTAAGGTCTTGATATTAGAATTATGTTATTTACATAATTTTTAATTAAGCAGAGTTTTGCATCATTTATTCTGAAATAGACTTTTTCTGTGGAATAATTTTATATTTACTTACAATTAATAAAAATAAAATAAAAACTAAAAATAGCACAAAGAATATCTCTATTTTTTGTCATCCAGTTTTCTATGATAATGTCTCACATGCAGTTGGTACATTTGTCAAAACAAGTGACTAACATTAGTATAATAGTCATTATATCTCTATTTTTCTTCCCTTTTGTGATGTTTTTACAATGCTTTTGAAAAATTCTAGTTGGATATTTTCAAGAATATTCTTCAATTAGGGTTTTTCTCAATGTTTTTCATTAGTAGGTTTATGGATTTGCCACTATGGTGAGGTGCCCTTTTCTTTGTATCATATCAGAGAGGTTCATGATATCAACATGACTTATCATTGGTGATATTAATGTTAATCACTTGCTAAGAACAGCCTGTATTGGTGGGCAGGAGAGGGAAATGAATCTCTGCCTCCTGGAATAGGAAGTATTTACATATATTATTTGCAGTTCTGTATAAAGATTTGCCATTCTCCCCATTTATTTTACTTAGTCATTTAATTAGGCCAGTATGGACTCATCGATATTTACTTTATTCTTTATGTTATAACCTCATTCTCTCATTTTTTTTGTTGTTGTTGTTGCTAAAATTGTTCTAGTTTTGAATATGGAAAGTTTTCTGAAGTTGGCTCTTATGTCCTTTTGACATTCTCCCATCCTTTTTTTTTTTTTTAAATCTACTTATTTTCAGGCATTTTGAGACTCTCCAGGTTCATCTTAATGTTTTTCCTGCCTCAGGTCTAGACTCAGCATTTCTTTAAGGAGTCTTAGTTTCTTTTCTTGAAGAATAGTAGTAGAAACAAAAATCTATATCCAGAGTATGCTCTGTATAAGTTTCTTCTTGTTGCTTATACTAAAAATAGAGTGGCTTAAATGACACAGATTTATTATACTACAGTTTTAGAGGTCAGAAGTCTGATGTGGGGCTGAAGTCAAGGCACTGCTAGGACTGGTTCCCTTCTGCAAGCTCCTTTGCAGATATTTCTGTATTATACCATTATGTAATGAATATCAGGCAGAGACATATGTAGCCAAGAATTAAAAATGTTCTTCCACATTTCCACAGTTTCCTTGCCTTTTCCAGCTTCTAGTAAATACCAGTGTTCTTGATTTATGACCCTTTTCCCATCTTCAAAGACAACAGTGGCTGGTCGAGTCCTCATCACATCCTACCACTCAAATATTGAGCTTTCTTCTGTCTCTTCTGCTTTAAAAAATTTTTTTGTGATGCTGGGACTTGAACCCAGGATCTTACCCATACTAAGCAAGTGTTCCACCACTGAGTTACATCCCCAGCCCTTCTTAAAATTCCTATTTTGGGGGAAAGGTCTTATTAAGTGGCTAAGGCTGACCTCAAACTTGTAGTCTTCCTGTCTCAGCCTCTTCAGGACCTGGGATTACAGGCATGCACCACCATGCCTGGCTCTCCTCCACTTTTAAGGACCCTTGTAACTACACTGGGTTCATTAGAATAAACTAGGATAATCTCCCTACCTCAAATTCAGTTGATAAACAACTTTAATTGCCCTTTGCCACTAACCTGACATCCATAATTGAAGGGATTAGGGTGTTGCTATCTTGAAGAGGGTTTTGTAATTATTCTCCTGTCACATGCTAATTGTTATTAAAATGTCTCTCTCTGATCATAGATCCTGTCAGTGTATAGAATGTAATATATTTAGCTCA
This sequence comes from Graphiurus murinus, assembly GCA_004027655.1. NCBI lineage: Eukaryota > Metazoa > Chordata > Mammalia > Rodentia > Gliridae > Graphiurus > Graphiurus murinus. The sequence goes on from PVLC010012635.1 coordinate 39,832, forward strand.
GATCCTGTCAGTGTATAGAATGTAATATATTTATCTTAGAGATATATAATATGTAATATGTTTAACATTGTGATATATTTAGCATAGAAATTAGCTTTTAACTGGAATAGATATCTCAGATAGTAGATTATCTATAAGATTAATCAGATGGCAACTCTCAAAGTATAGAAGTTTTGGTTCTATATTAGTGTGAACCTCAAATTAGAATCAAATCCAAGAAGCCTCATCTTGCCAACCAAAAGCTACCAGTAAATATGCATGCCCTCAAGGTCAAGCCAGAATCTCTGTGGTCTACAAGTAGACATAATCTCTATCTTTGTAGAATGTAATGAAATTTGCAGTATGGGTGTTTTATCCATTCTATGGATTTTCAAGTTTGAACCTTATTTAAAATTAAGTGTATTAGAATAATATTTAATTGCTTGTTCATACTTTGATTTCTATTTTGTATTTTCAGAATAGGCACATTTGAGACCTAATGGGTGCAGGTATACAATAAAAGAATTATTGCAGGAAAACTGTCATGAAATTGTCTGCCTCTATTCAGTGTTTTTAAAAGCCAGAGTATCCATTGGAAATTAGTCATTTTAGAAAAAAAGGTGTAAAGAGCATTAACTAATTTGTAATGTGGGTTCAGGGAAGATAGAATTTTGTTACCTTTGTGTATATATAGCGTTTTTGTGCCCTGATAGAAGTTGAAATTCTGAGAATTATAATTACTTGTTTATTAACTCATGGATTTATTTGCATGATTTATTTATTTATTTATTTATTTATTTATTTATTTATTTATTTTCCACAACTAGAGATTGAACCCTGTGGCTCTTTACCACAGAGCTCCACCTCCAGTCCTTTTTATTTTTACTTCGAGACAGGATCTTGCTAAGTTGCTTGCCAAGACTGGCTTCAAACTTGGGATCCTCCTGCTTTAGCCTCCTGAGTCATTTGGACTATAGGTGTGCACCACCACATCCAGTTTCATGATTGTTGGGATATAATGTTTTTACAAGAAAAAATTGTACTTATTTATGTATTAGAATGTTTTGGGTAGCATTTCTTTGGTTGCATCTGTATGCTCTATTCAGAATTGCAGATCGCGTTGACTGGAACAGCTGTCTCTCTCGTCCACATTACTTTGTGCCTCCAGTGTCATACTCATAGTGCTGCAGGAGATACTATCTTGAATTCATGAATATGCAGATAAATACTTACCTATCTTTGAGGTGCAGTTTTTAGAGTACTAGGAGTGCAGATGTTTTTATGATTCCTTAGTTATATCTCATCTACACTAAAAAAATGGTAAATAAGCTTACTTTTTATTGAGAAAGAATGCACAATGTTAAAAATATATTGAAGTAGCGGGTGTGGTGGAGCACGCCTGCAATCCCACCACGTGGGAGGCCGAAATAGGAGGCTCCATGGGCTTGAGGCCAGCCTCAGCAGCTTGGTGAGACCTTGTCCCCTTCCCACCCACCCACACACGAATATATATATGGCCGGGGATGTAGCTCGGAGGCTCGGAGGCGAAATGCCACTGGGTTCAATCCCCAGTACCAACAACATATATATTTACTAATATATATGTGATATATGTATGATATGTATATGTGTTATATATACATACATATACATATATACATATATATATATATATATATATATATATATATATATATATAAATGCCATCTCTAAAATCTTGTTAAAAGGGAATGTAAGTCAAAACTAGGCTCTGAAATTGTAGACTAGGTTTGGACAATGTGGAATGCTCAGGATTGCTCTCATCTGCTTTGACATGGCAATGCTGATAATGTAAACGGCATTTTAGAAAGAAGATAGCTGTAGAGGAGCTATGCCAGTATCCACAGATTCTGTCTGTATAAACTTGCCAGTTGTACCCTCACCTGAGAAATTCAGGTTAAAGAAGTATCCTGCAGTGGAAAAGTATGAAAAAGACAAGTTGTATAGACTAGTGTTAACATTTTATAAATTTCACTGTCATTAATTAGCTTCTAAACTATAAAATAAACATCATAAAAATATGTTTTGAAGATCTCAACAAGGTTAAGAAAAATATGAGTATTGCTTTAAACATGAATAAATTTCATTGATGACAATGAAATGCAAAGAAAAAAAAATACCTTGCAAGATGTTCCTGTGATTTTTATGAGAAGAAAAACATTTAAACTAAAGGAAGTTAAAAAGTTTAGAACATTGTAATGTTGATTAGTTGCGACATTGTAATGGTCATATGTGGAACTTAAGAAGGCAAAGCCTCCAAGGGGAGGAACCCATATCTTCTGAGCAGAGGTCCAAGTAGGTGACTCCGCCATTTTATCTCCTATTCTGGAGTTTTGAAAAGATATGCAGAATATTAGAAAAGTGTTATGATTGTTGAAATAAATTCAGTAGAACAGACATAGCTGAACAGCAGATTAGTTAGATGATCAAGTGAAGGATTTTCCTTGAACACAATGCCAAATGAAAATGAGATGAAAAGTATGAGAGGAAGTATCCACAGCTTTTTACATCTATCTAATAGAAATTCCAGACAGAAAATATGAAAAATTTATTTTCTTAAATAATGGAAGGAATGTTCACAATATTAAAAAATGACTCAGATACTGGAAGAGTTTACAAACTGCTGAGCAGAATTAATGAAAAAGTTCCTTACTGAAACTCAGACTGGTTAAATTCCATAAAACCAAGGATAAAGAAAAAATCATAAATGCTTCCAGAGGAAGAAAATTAGGTTTATCTTCACAAATCAGGTTGATATCAGACTTCTTATCAGCCATATTAAATTAGAGAAGATTGTGGAAGTAGATTTGAAATTCTGAGAAGAAAATGATTTGGAACCTCAAATTCTGTTTTTAACCAACTAGCATCCAAATGAAAACAAAATAAATACATTTCAGGAATGCAAAGGCTAATTTTTTTTAAGGAAATATTTTGAAGAAGGGGACTAAGATACAAGCCACAAGAAGCAATGGTAAGCAAAGAAACCATCAAATTTAGGGTTAAGTCTAAGTAACTAAAAATGTTTTTACGAAGCTTAAGGAATGTGTTATAGTAATAACAGCAGTTTTGGGAACTGTTATATCATTTCTACAAATTTTGTAAGAGGACAATAGAATATACTTTTAGATAGTACTACTATATTAACTTCTAAAAATTTAAACTGAAATTCTCCTATTTTAACAGTGGTAGAATTGAGAACATACTTTATTTGGGGACAATTAATAATTAACTCAGTTGTAGAATTATGTGTAAATATGTTTTTCAAAGATGGAAAGGTGAAAACATTTTAAGAGTGACCACTGAAGGAACAAAAGGGGGTATATAGTTTCTGAGCCAAGACAGTAGGGGTTGGTAAACTGTTTTCATAAGGATGTAGGTAGTAAATTTTAGGCTGTGGGCCATAATGTCCCCATTACACCTTTTACACTGCTATTGTAACACGGTGGCAGCCACGGGCAATATACATAAATAAACAGGTTTAGCTGTGTTCCAGTAACACCTGTTCATAAATACTGAAATTTTAATTTCATATAATTTTCTAGTATCACAAAATATTCTTCTTAATTTGTGTGCATGCATATATAGACAGTGGACTAAATTTGGTCCATGGTCCATACTTTGCTGACTTCTCCATTAGAAAACAAAGGGAGAGAGCAAAGAAAACTTAATTTCAAGTATAGACAGAAAAGGGAGAAAATAGAAAAACGGGGCTGGCAAGAAACCACAAGGAAGTACAATGAACAGGAAACATGAAAGATGTCAGGAAAAGAAAGTTACCCCAATAAATGTAGAGTAAACTTTTCTAATAAAGATGAGAACAACAAATGCTGGCGAGGGTGTGGAGAAGTGGGAACCCTAATACATTGTTGGTGGGATTGCAAATTAGTGCAACCACTTTGGAAAACAGTATGGAGGATCCTCAGACGAATGGGAATGATCCTACCATATGATCCAGCGATCCCCCTACTGGGTATCTACCCAAAAGAAAGGAAACCAAACTATCAGACCAACGCAT
>PVLC010012636.1:0-43780 GCA_004027655.1 Graphiurus murinus
AATTAAATTTTTACTAAATTATTTAAGTAGTCACTTTGTCTCCTACATTAGCTATATTTACATAGTCAAAGAGGAAAGTAATTAAAATAATTTATCTGCCAAATTTGCCTGAATTCTGTAAGGCAATTCTTTTTTTAATGAAATATCACTGTGGAAATCAATATAAAAGCAACTGACTGGTCTAGATAGGTAATTATCATGCAAAGACTACAAACAAGAGGTGAAGGTCATTTTCCACCTCAAAGCTATTTTATTTTTACTTTGAACTTAACAACTTGATGATTCTTTGTAAGTCTCAAGTTCTGCTTGATTTTCAAAACAAATCAAGCAGTTATTTTTCTGATTATATTTTTACCACAACTAAATAACACATGCGATGTGGTTTTACTTTATTTTTTAAGATTGATAATTGGAACTGAAGAGGTTGATTGTAGCTAAATCCAGATTTTATAGCCTTTTTAAAATAGCAACATATTTTTAATTGAATAAATTAATCAGTAGTATTACAAAGGCTACAGGATCTCACTGGATTTTCCAAACTTTCTACAAATGATTATGTTGCTATAACATATTAAAATAACTACATTGTCTATTTAGGAAACAAATCTACTAACAGAGTTGACATAATAATTTCAAAGAAAAATTACATCACTTCTTGTATTTCTGGTATCTTCTCATTTGTAAGTTCAAGGTAAGAAGTAACATTGGATGCTTGGTTTTTTGGTTTACTTATGATATATTGGCCCAGAAAGGGTAGAGGTTGGTTGTATGTTTTTGGTCTATTAGACTAGCATTATATATTAATATATATTTCATTTAATGTTCATACAGGTTGTGCATCCCTTCACTAAAGTGCTTATGACCAGAGTGTTTCAGATTTCATACTTTCATAATTTTAGAATATTTGCATAGAATACTAGGTAAGCATCCCTAACCTGAAAGACTGAAATCTGAAATCCAAAACTGAGTGCCACTTTGGTGCTTAAAGTGTTTCAGATTTTGGATTTCAGACTTTCAGATTAGGGAAGCTCAACCTGTAGTATTTTCCCACATACTCTTAATGTAGGAATAAATAAAAGTGGAATAGTTAAATTTATGTATAAAATGTCAAATCTATGATAAAATGGTATAAAATAGCAACATATGAAAATTAATCTTACTATTTGGCCCAAACTCCTTCAGGTTATTTTTATCTCTTTCCAAAAATACACATCATTTAATTGATAAGAAATCCTAAGATACTTTAGAAGTCCTAGCTATAAATAACATTTTTTTCTTATACACTGACCTAGTGATATTAAATTAGTACAAAGCTCAAAATCAGTATTTAACATTTAATGGAACGAACAAACTAATTCTGCAATTTAACTCAACATTTGCAGTAAGATGACTTGTACCCTAATGGCTTGTAATTAATTTTTCTGAAAATCATATTTATGATAGTCTGCAGATTCAGGGCTTTATCTAATACATAATGTTCATTTTGAGCCTTTAATTGCATTTAAATTAAAATTGGCTTAGCAGGAAGATGAATTGTGGGAATGCATCAAACCACCCAGCATGTCCTGAAGATGTGAGCCTGAAAATGCAATTTGGTGGAGATGTGCAGAATCATTTGGAGTTCATTAATTTTTATTGCACAGGTAGTTTTACTAAAGTAGGTTATTTTCTTTGAAATTTATATTTATGTTTATGTCAATAGCTGAATATTGTATTAGCCCTTACATCTATTAGGGTTTATTAACCTGGCCTAATAGAGGTGGTTCGTACTGAGAAGAGAGATAATTTGTGTTTGCCCCTCATTCGGTGAGGCTGATACTATAAGGATGTGTTTTGGAGGGTGGCTGGGAGGGGACACAGAGCCACTGTGGAGGAAGTCAAACAAGTGTCTTTCAGGTTTCAGAGTTAGCCCTCTGGAAGACCCAGGTGAGGGCTCTTCTGAGAAGATATTCTTGCCGCTCACCTTCCACAGGCTGACTCATCTTTTTCTCTTTGTGTGACTGGGGTTCTGACCCAGCCAAGGCAATGAAGGCTTATTGATGTGTAGCTCCGTTTGGTGGTTTAATGTGCCTGGGCTTTGTCCAGCCAGCTTGTAAGTGATTCCTTAACTTGCAGATGCTGCTGAGGTTATCCAATTTAATTATAATGTCACTTTACAATTATAAGGGAAAAGAGTTTTTTGCGTTGTCTAATGAATACAAATTGTCTGCAATTTGAAAATACAAAGAAATAAAAATTAACATTTGTCCTCTCTGCCAGAGAATATACATTTGTGCAGCTGATACTAATAAGTGAAATAATTCCATTACCTAAATTCATTAAACACATGTGCCTTTTATTTTGGAAATTGTATATCACTCTTATTAATAAAATGATACTGTTAGCATTTGCCATCCTGGACTCATTTTTTCCCCTTTGCAGACATTGTAATTAGGGGTGGGAAAAGCTTCAAGATGAGCAAATGCCTGCTATAGAAATGAATGATACAATCGTGGTAATGATTTTCCCTAAAACTCTTTCTGCCAACTGTAACATTTTTCACCTCACCAGGTTTTCCGTCTTCTTTTTTTTTTAATGTGTGTATTCTTGTAGACGCATGTGTTTGTGTGCTGTCTTATTTCATGAGAATGTGGGAATAGTTTTCCCTGCTGACAATCTGCTACAAGTTCCTAGTTTGTGGTCAGAGATGATAGAAGCCCATATCCATTGACTACTCGCCAATCAGAACTTGACAGAGGTATTGCTTATTTTCTCATTTCATCACTGAAGCATGCTGTTGTAGTTTAGTCCCTAATTACTCTCAGACTGAGATTCTCCAAATATCCCCATGGTGGTAATATTTTCCTGCCTGGGTGAGTCATTACGTTGTTTGGCAGACTGAAACACCAGCCTTCCGTTGTTGGAACACTACCCCCATGTAGTGCCACATCCTCCCCTCAGCGTTGTCTGCTTCGCGACTTTGGTCCTGCTGCGACATTTCAAGCTATCCTGTGCGCAATCACATTTGCCTGCCTTCTCTCTGACTGATTGGACCACTGCCAGTTCTCTCTTCAGGGCCAAGGACAGGAGAATGGAGGGTATCTGAATAGAACTGCTTAATGATCTAATGGACCAGTGCCTCTCTCCCGCTGAGAGAGAGGGCTTATTTGTTTGCTGGTTACAGGAAAGGTCAGGGAAATCCTTTTCAACAAAGGCTGTGGCAGTGAGAATGTGCAATGCCATACATTACTGGTGTTTGAATAACTTAATACCTTGGGTGTGCCCCGCCCCCCAACAACAAAGCCAAATGGAAGTGATGAAGCTTAGGTTCACACAATGGTTTACACCAAATGCCAAATATGGGGAAGCGTCACAGGTACAGTTTTGAGGAGCATAATGAAGTTTGAAAATGTGCTCAAGAGAGCTGGTTTTTTCTATAGGAATGCTATATAATTATTTAAAATAACACCCTCATATGTGCATGCCCCCCCACATGCATACACACACATACATACACACACACACGCACACATGCCTTTAGGGATCTACAGTATCTTATTTAGTGCAACTTGAAAATTTGTCACTTTTGATTTAGATACATGCTTCTTAAGTGCTTTTCCTAGCTCATCTTTTCATTTGTTTGCACTTCTTCAAAATAGCCACATTTTTTTTTATTATGACATGCTGGGAAATTTGAGATAAAAGCATTTTTTTTAAAGTTCAAATATAGAAATGGATGCAGTAACATAAGATTGTATTAATAGTGCTTAAGTTATAATGCTCAGGATACCATTCTATGAAAAGGTTCTCCTCTATGTATACTGGCATTTTTCTTCTATATCCTCAGTAAACACTGCTAAGAATTGTGAAGTGGCTTCTTAGATATAGAAGGATCAATTATAAAAGAAAAACAAAGTAAAAGGAAAAAAAAGAAGGAAAACCCTCTCCAACTTGGATGGGCCAGCTGTCACTCTGGGGGAAATTTGGTGAGAAATTAGCTGCCCAGAAGAGATTCATATGAAGCAAGTAGCATGGGCAATTGCTAGGAGTGTCCTCCTTCTATCTATTGAGATGTTTATTTAAACAAAGAAATCAGCAAACAATAGTTTGAGGGAAGTTTTTTTTTTTTTTTTTTCCTTTCGTTTTAAAAATATTTTTTAGAAAAGGAATACAGAAGGCAGGAGAGGTTTGTCCCCCGTGTCACGGTTCACCTGCCCCGGAGGTGGAGTGTGGGGAGCCTGGCAGTCTGCTCACTCAACTGTACTTGACTAGGCCGTCAGCCCTGAGCTTTCACAAGCATTGAATATGTCAAAAATCTTTCAGAGGAAGTGTAAATTTTAACAGGGCTGTTTTGGGTTCATATTTAATGCTGTTTAAAAGGCTGCAAGCATGTTGATATCCAAAAGGCTCTTGGATATCTGGGCCATGCAGCTCCACTGGGTCTTTAGTGGGTGTGGGATTCTGGGCAATTAGGATATGAGACAGTTGGCACCGCTAATTTCTAGATATCTAAGAAGGTAGGAGTATTTTGTACAGCAGTCTGAAATTAACCTTTTCTTCACAGAGGCCGTCTGTGCCTGGAGCATGATTTTCCTACTGGGTGTACTACTTTAAAGGAGCAACTCTTCTGGCAAGCATAGCCACTGCTTTCCTTAAGGAGATTCCCTGTTTATTGCTTAATTTTTTAAATGGACTGGGAAATGCTTTATAAGAACAAATTATTACTGTGATTAACACAGTGATAATTATTTTCTGTGGGTCTGCCTTCTCCTGGCACATTAAAAGACTAATGCTCAGCTAGCTCTAGTGTCTGGGGAAATTGTTTTATTTCCCTTGTGAGGAGTCCTTGCCTTGCAAAGGGAGGAGGGTCCCTTTAACACCTATATCCCCAGCTAGAAAGCCATGAGTGAGAGATACACAGAGTCATTGTCTTTATACCCCTGGTATGATCTAGTGTGCAGTGTGTGTGTGTGTGTGTGTGTGTGTGTATGTGTGCGTGTGTTTTGCTTTTACTACTACAGCTAGAGCATCCAAATCTGAAAATCCAAAATTTAAAGTGCTCTAATACCCAAAGTTAGGTCTGTGAATGTTAGGTCTGTGTTTACATTGTTTCAGATTTTGGAGTATTTTGGATTTCAGATTTTCAGACTAGGGATGCTAAATTAGAAAAGTCTATGCAGATATTCCAAAACCCAATAAATTCTCAAATCTGAAATAAAAATAGGACCTCCAAGCTACAACCCCAGTCCTATTTTTATTTTTTATTTTGAAATAGGGTCTCACTAAGTTGTGGAGGGCCTAAGTAGCTGAGGCTGGCTACAAACCTGCGATCCTCCTGTCTCAGCCTCCCAAGTACTGGGATTATAAGCATGCACCACCACGCCCGGCTTAAATAATGTTTTAAGAAGGGTCTTGAATCCCTCTAATTGATGGCCTGTGGGTCTTGTGAAACAGTGGCTTAGGTCTCTTCTCAACCAGTAGCCTCAAATCATGAAGTGCATGGCATCTTTAAAAAGTGCAGCTGAAAGGAGGGCTGTTTATCCTTGGTGCCAAATGTCTCCCCATAACCTTATTTCCCCAAAATGACTGGGGGATTTCCTCTCAGGAAAGAGGGGATGGGGGCAGAAAATTGATAAGAACGAGTGAGGAGGAAGACAAACCCTCACATATTGAAGAACAGATTCTGTAGTCGTGGGAGCTGGCAGCAATGCTAAGTGCTTTTCACAGTCAACATTCACACAGATTATCAGATGGCATATTTCACCCTGTTGTTACTTTAAATGAAGTGACCATGAAATCAACAAATCTGCTGTCAGGTGCCTGTCACTAAGATAGTTCTTCCTGTCACACAATGCCTCACATAGCAGGTAATGTGTTTTTAAGAATCAGTCCTGTGTCACCTCATCAAGTCCCTGTTAAAAAGATGAAATAAGACGGATGGTGTTGTCTACCATGGAGTTGACTGAAATTCGGTAGAATGAAACACACGGTCCACAAAGAAATGCTTCAAAGAGAACAAATTCGGTTCTGAGAAAAAGCCAGCCATCTCTTACCACCCTCTTAAGGGTCTTCGCTTGTGTCCTTGAGATCACTGTGCACTTTTAGTTCTTTACTTAATTCTAGACTTCAAAGCAATCAGCCTAGATTTGAACTTGGTGATGAAGACTAGGTGACTTCAGTTTGTACCATCTAGCATAGGATTCTGCAGAATAAGAGCACAAAATTGACTTAGGATCTTTGGGCCACACTTTCTTTCCTTTCTTGAAGAGCTGTATTATTTGAGCTATAAAGAGTGTCTCAAAATAGTTCTTGCTGCATTTGAGGGTGTCCTCAGTATTTTTATTGTTGTTTTACCTTAGTTGTCCTTGGGCAAGATGCTGCAGTATTTTGAAAGGATAATGAGAAAAGAAAGAAATTAAAAATCTGAAAACTAGACATATAATGAAAATTATATGAACAGTGCAGGAAGCATTCATTCTTGGTTAATGTATTGTTTGACTGCGTTTTCTGTTCAATAAAAACTTGTGAAAGAATAAATTTTGTGTATCTGTTTGGTCTGATATATTATTGGTCATAAGTATTTTTTCCTTGTAAAACATCAGTAATAGGTACACTTTGGGTACAACACTGAGCCTATACACTTTGGGTACAGTCACTGATGCCATGCTGTGATAGGTTCTTTTACTACTACTGAGTAGAAATCATCAAGATGAAGTTCAAGCCAGGCGTGGTGGCACATGCTTGTAATCCGAGCATTCAGGAGGCTGAGGCTGGAGGATCCGGGTTCACGGCCAGCCTCAGCTACCTAGTAAGGCACTCCACAACTTAGTGAGACCCGGTTTCAAAATAAAAAAATAAAAAACAGGGCTGGGGGTATAGCTTGGAGGTAGAACACCCCTGAGTTCAATCCCTAGTACCACAAAAGAATAAAAAGTTAAAAAAGATGAAGTTCATATAACAGATAGATAATTCAATGCTATTGTACCATTGAAATCAAAATACCAGAATGTGGATTGAAATACAAAGGCCTCTTTTCCTGAATGCTTCTATCCATTCCATCCATTTAATTCTTACTCAGTATTTATCATGGGTCATACCATATCTGGAAATTTAAAAAAAAAAAAAAAGAAATAGCTATTTTCTAAAAATACAATCTGGTAGCAGAGATGAGCAAATGACTATTACTATATATGGGTACGTATAAATAGTACAGCTTGGCCTTAGAGAAATAGGGAAGACTCACACTCAAGGTAACATTTGAGGTGGATCATGGAGGATGAGTGGGAGTGTATCAGGGAGAAAATCAGTAGAGGATACACATGCCAAGATGTGGCAGGTCAATGAACATGAGGTATTGTGGGAAGGTTAAATAACTTGATCCGGCTATGCTACCAGGAAAGTTATGTTTCAAAGACTCCATTTTTGAAAGGTGTAGAAGAAAAGACTATCTTACAGCAACCCTAATGCATTTGATGTATTGAAATGCAGCTGTCAAAACTGGTCACATTTAATCATAGGTGTCATTATGGGAGAATTTGGAGGTGTAAACATATCGGCTAAATTTTTTTTCCAGATCAGAATGGAATTGCTATAATTATATTTTATCACTAATATTGCTATTACTATTTTTTATTTCCTTTTTCTGCTTTGTATGCTAGTGTTGATCTTTTTTCTTAGTCATCCCTAGACTTCCATACATGGATTTCTAGATGTTCCTCCCCAGGTTGCATTTGTAATGAGACTTGCAGTTTTCTTCACACTTCCTTACAGCTTGGTTGATAAAAATCACAATTTTGTTGTGTGCGTATGTGAAATATTCAGCTAGATAATCACACCTGTGGGCTCTTGTAACAACAGCGGTAATATATTTTATTTTCTCTGAATTACTATGTTCCAATTACTATTTGGATTAAAAAATATATAGCATCGAGTTGGCACTTTTACTGCTGAAATATCTTGACCATCCAAATATTCTTTGTAGTTTCAAATTACCTGATCATGTCTTCAGAGTTATTTTAGATACATGTTACACATTATGGAACAGGTTGACAAGTATATTTTCCTTATGCTTGTGATTATTGATTCTCCCAGCCTTTGAAGTGAAACTCTATATTCGAATGTATGTGGTATATTTAGCATTTTTCTCAGATGTGTGAGGATGATTGAAACAAAATCCAATGAAAAAAACCGTGTGTGTGTGTGTGTGTGTGTGTGTGTGTGTGTGTGTACACACAACTTTGGGGGGCAAAGGAGAAACCCTTCATAATCCTATTAACTCATATACATTCGAATTTATGATTTCCTGTCAGTGGTCATTATACACATAGGATTATGGTAGTTGTTCCTTTAATTACAGCATCCATTTAGAATATTTTAGTATCTTAAAGTGTTTATTGAAAATGATGGAACTTGCTTTTCTTGTCCTGAAATGAGCTCATGAAAATGCATGAATGCTCTTGTCATTCGAGGTGGCAGGGGGTGTTTTGGCAGTACAATAAGTTTTTCCCTATAAAGAATAGCTAGGATGTAGCAGTGAAGTGTCGGAATGCATGGAGATCAGATTAAATGTATTTGAATTAGTATCTCTATGGGTTTTATATCTCAAAGTCAAAATAGTCATTCTCATCAGATAAAAATATTCTTGACTGGAGAAACTCTGATCCAGAAACAATCTATCATTTGAATTCCTTGATTGTAATATGAATGGATATTCAAGTTCTAACACACGGAGAGTTAATGCTGTATCCCAGTGGTTTATTGAATCACAGTGCCATCTAAAGCGATCCTGTGAGAGGGAAGCTAGTCAGAGTAAGTATTTAGATACCAAGTACCAGGGCACCACACTGAAGTAGGACTCCTAGGGGTGGGATCTGTAAATGAAATGTCTGTCCCACTCCTCCTCATCTTCACAGTGCTAGTTACCAAAGTACAAAAGTACTTATTGTAAGTATTCTAACCTTTAAGGTCCTGTGAATATAAAATGATGACAATTTATTAATTTTTTTAAAGCATAGTATATACCATCAGTAGCTGTGACATTAATACATATCTAAAGCTAAGGGGCCAGTTGCAATTACTTTAATTATTCTTTTAATTAATTTAAGTTATCAGAAATGTAAACTTGAATTACCACACCATGTCAAACTTTGGGGATTATTCCTTAAATACTGGCTGGTTACTCTAGGCATACCAGGAAATCACACTCACTTTTGGATTTGGAAAATAGGAATCTCTATAGTTGTGATATATTTTTATTTAAGTATCCCTTTAGGTTACATTGCTATTTTTTCAGCATTGTTTCTCTCTTACCTTTCAAACACTACCCGTAATTTGTTGAACTCTATTCAAAGTCTGCAGAGGCAATGTTTCCAATATATATAGCCTGAGGTACAGCATTTTTCTTGTTGTTGATTTATGTTATTTGACTGTTTCCTGCTTTTTAAAAAATTTCCCTTGGGTTTCAAAATATTATGTGTGGCATTACTTGACTGAACTTAGCAGACCAATTTGTAAATAGGTATTTGGCTATAGATTGTTAGGTGATAATAGGTAAAACTTTAGATAAACCCAAAGAGTATGTCCAAACATGAAATATAAATTTAGCGATAGGAAGAAAGTATTCATTTTTGTGTAAATACTTGTCAACTGAGTTGTTTCTAAAATGTGTTCATCATTACGAATTAATCTCATTTGGGCATAATGAAAATAACAAGTTTTTTTAATTGCACAGAACAGTTAAAATATTAGCTTTTCTAGGAGCAACACACACTAAATGTGTGACCTTGAGCAACTTACCTGAACCCTTTGACTTCAATCAGCTCCTCTGTAAAATGATGATAATAGTATCTATTTATGATTATGGTAAGAATTAGAGATAAAAAATCCAAAATACTTGTCACAGTGATGATCAATACAGGGTGTTTCCATTATTATTTAAAATTACTCTTTCCCACTGGCCTCTGAATACTTATAAAAAAATTACTCTAAATGAATGATAGAATATCATCTAAATATAGAATATTATCCATCCACAAAATGAATGGTTAAGACTCTTCAGGATATTAAAAACATACTGAGTGAATTCCAGAAACACCTGCACCTCCAGGGCTAACACAATTTGAATAACAAGGAAACATTCTAATTTCACCAACTTTAGCAAGATTTGGCCAGTTTGCTCACAGACTCAATACTTAATTTTTGGTGAAAGACAGTCTCTCTTAACAAAAGAGAATAAAAAGTCGTATCTCCATGCATTAATTTTCATCATGTGGCCTCTATTGGTTGACAAATATTTGTTAAAGATTAATAAAAATACAATCCATTCTTTCATGAAGTTTATGATTTGCTTGTAGAGAGCAGTATTCAGTGAGAGAGCTAAATAAGTTTATTGCACCAAATGATAAAATGACATGATTAATAACTGTATGTATAAATACCACAAGGACATAGAGAAAAGAAGAGAGGTCAGGTGGGCAGTGATTTTATGTTGGGGATAATTCTTTGAGAAAATAATTAAAATTATTAGCAGATAGGCAAAGAAAAGGAAAGCTGTGAAACAGAGCACTAGCTGGTGGTCTCGGGGAGCCAGCAAACAAAGGCATATCTAGTTTTAAAAAATATATAAACATTTGTGTGAATAAAGATCTCTATTTACTAGTTATACTTTTATTCACTAGGGGATGTATATTATCCTAGACCTTTGAGCAATGGGTAGATTCTTTATTGACTTGTCTGTGTACTATAGTAAAGCTGAGAAAAGAGTTATGATGAAGTGATAGGAATATTAGATGGTGAACAGGTGAAAGGGTCATATCACTGGGTTTGTGTGATTGTCAGGTGAGGAGTCTGACATTAGAAGAGGCTGGCCGTGGTAGGGAGCAAAACTGCCGTGATTCCTAGGCAGGTGCGTGTGTGTGTGTGTGTGTGTGTGTGTGTGTGTGTGTGTGTGTGTGTATGAGACAGAGAGAGACAGAGAGAGATAAGTAGCCTCCATTTAGGAAGAGAAAGAGAAGCAGAGTCCTGTAAGTGGGTGTGGAGAGAGTGGCTTCGTTAGGTTGAAAGGGTGAATGTGTGCTCTCTGAGAAGGTGGAGAGGGAAAGGAGCTCATTGGCAGGGGCATGGATGAAAGGAGGATTCACCAGTGAGGAAAGCTGTGGTGGTGGTGGGGTAGGGCAAGGCACATGATCTACAAGCAGGTAAGAATACAGGAGACCAGAGGTGATTGCATTTTAAATCTTGGCCAAAATTCTGAAAGTGAAAGATGGGCTCTCATGAGATAGATTCACTTCAAGTTCACCAGCTATGACAGAGAACAGTGTTAGTGCCCGAACTGGGTGAAGATCCCATTCAGTGGCAGTTCCTGCTTTATTCATTCAGAAACACAAGGTTTGTGGAGCTACAGTATCTTGGAAAAGTTAGAGACTCTCTTTTGTAATTTTAAAGAACTCAATCATGTGAGAAATTATCTCTTATACATTAAAACTTAAGTTTTTCTCTGTTTTGTCTTTTCAGTAGAATTAATGATTCTCAGAATCATTGTCAGAGAAAATGGAACTCATTGAGCATTTCTGTTAATAGATATCAGTTAACTTAGTTTAAAATTGTGCTGCAAATCTTAGCAATTCAAAATTTGCCTAACAGGTTTGTGATGAATGAAGTACATAGATTTTCTTTTTTAATCAAGCATGGAGCATGGGCTTATGTATTGAGTTCTTTCCTGAAATATATATCACCTTGAAGCTGGAAAATATATTGAGCAGCAATGAATGGATTTCTTCTTCTAGTGATACCTTCAGTTTGGCTGTGCACAAAGATCACATGAGGACAGGGGCAGTTAACACAGTATCCTGCAGTCTTGGGGAGGCTCTGTCCCTGCAGAATTACCATGAGTTCAGAGGATTCCTCTTGATATTACTTCTAAGTCCCAAATAATTTGCTTTGGCCCTGAGCATGGGAATCTGTACTAATTTGAATGACTATACCAGCCTTGGTGCTGACTAATAAAATAAATTTAATCCATTTCCCATCAGACAAGCCTTGTTACATTGCTTCTCATCTGGACTATTGAGTGTCATGAAGAGAGACATCTAATCTTCAGCTATCACTGGGAAAAAGTTGCAGGCTCTCTTGTGCATGTGTTAGCATAAAGAAAGCCTGTGGTGTCCTCTTAGAGCTGGGAGGGATGTTAGAGGTTAATTGCTTGCTCTCCAGTCTGAAACAGGAATCCCCTTTTCAGTACCCCCAGGAGGGGACCCAAAGGGCAGGTATTGACATGATCTAAGGAAGAGCAGTCACACTGAGACCTCGGAACTGGAAGGGACTGAGCTGTGATGTGGTTGTTCAAACAGGCTGGAACCAAGTGGAAGAGGAAGTCTTATTAGATCATTTCTGAAGTTCCTTCTAAAATTTTATAATTCCATAAAGCATTCCTCTTTACATTTGATTGAACTTCATGATCTATTGAGGAGTTAGGGGATAAAAAGAAAATACTAACCTCGCTGAAGGATTTAAGGAAGCAAAACAGGTTAAAAAAGAAAACAATAATAGAGAGTCAGGCTCTCCCTTTTAAGAACATCTGAAATGACAAGTGAAGAGCATAGCAAATAACTCTACAGCTTTATTAATGATTAAATAGCAGCTTGCTCCTGGCAGGAATATCTTATCACAGCAGCATACACATTCTGAGCACACAAGGCCCTCCACTAAGCACTGTACTGAGTGCTTTTGCATATTTTTTCTTTTAGTGTCCCCAACAACTCTGAGGTAGACACTCTTGTCATCCTCTTTTATAGATGAGGAAGCCCAGGCTACCAAGACTGAGTAACTTGTTGAAAGTCAAACAACCAGTGAGTGAAAGGGTTAGATTGCAAATCCAAGTCATCATCTAATAGTTACTATCATATAAATATAAAAATAAAGACTTGCTCTTAAGCCATGCATGTGGAACTATAGGAATAAAGTGTCATAATGTGCTGGGCATAGTGGTGCATGCCTGTAATCCCAGTACTTGGGATGCTGAGAGAGGAAGATTGCAGGTTTGAGGACAGCCTCAGCAGCCTCATGAGGCCTTCCACAACTTAACGAGACCCTGTTTCAAAATAAAAATAGGGCTAGGGGTGTATTTCAGAAGTAGAACGCCTCTGGGTTCAATCCCCAGTTCCATATACATAAAAAAGTAATAATGAAAATAAAAATGATAAAGTACAATAAAATAAAATGTCTTAGTATCTTTTCATATGATCCAGCAACTTTATTTTTGAGTGTATACTCCAAAGATTTGAAAGCAGGGTCTTGAAGAGATATTTGCACACCCATGTTCATAACAGCATTATTCACAGTAGCCAAATGGTGAAAGCAACCCAAGTGTCTGCTGTCAGGTGAATGACTAAGCAAAGTGTGGGATATACATATAAGGAAATGTCATTCAACTTAACAAGGAAGGACATTCTGACACATGATACAACATGGATGAACTTGAGACATTATGTGAAATAAGCCAGTTACAAAAAGACAAGTCATGGATGATTCTGCTTATATGAGATACCTAGAATAGTCATTTAGCAAGTAGAATGGTAGCTGCCAGTGACAAGGGGAAGAGATGAATAGGCAGTTGTCATTTCATGGGTATAGAGCTTCAGTTTTGCTAGATGAAAAGCACCCTGGAGACTGGTGGCACAATGGTGTGAATGTATCTGCCACTAGTGAACTATACACTTAAAAATGGTTAAGATGGTAAATTTTATGTTATATACTTTTACCACCTTAAAAAAATCATGATGTCTACAATTTACTTCAAATATTTCCCAAAATAGTATGTGTATGTGTGTGTGTGCATGGTTGTATTTATAGACTGAGCAACTATTGTTTAATACTGATAACTGTCAAATCTGGCTAAAGTATCTGGGTAGTTACTATTATCTTAACTTTTCTATACAGTTGAAATTTTTAAGAGAAGTTAAGAGACGTATATTTATATTAGACAAAGATGACTATATGCTTGCTTAATAAAAATATTAACCAAATGTTAATGTTTTACAACTAAAATCTGACATCTTCTAAGATATTTTCTCACTATTCTAATTTCTACTAACTTCTTATATCAACAGCAATCCTTAGAGTACACTCTAGTTGTATTCTCTAATTTTTTTGTGCACATTTGTTTTAGTTATCTGTTGCTATATAAAAGGGCCCCAAAGTAAGTAGCTTTAAGTAACAATTATTTAATATTGTCCATGGATCTGTGAATTGATAGGGGTATTTTTCTGGGTCTTACCTGAGTTTGTGTGCAGCATTTGCCTAACACCTACTCTGGGGTTGTCAGCTACATGTATAGATTCTCCTGCATGTGGCTTCTGTATGTATACTCTAGGCTTATTCATAGTGAAGGCAGAAGAGTAGTGAGACTTCAGATGTGGCAGCTGGCCCCTATAAAAGCAAACTTGGAAGTTACTCAGCCAATTAAAACCTAGGCAGGAACTGACACTTCTCCCCCTTTCTCTTGGTCAGAAGGAGTCACAGGGCCAACTTAGGCCCAAGGGAGGATTGAAGAGAGTCCACCTCTTGATGGGAGAAGCAGCTAAAAATTTATGGCCGTCATATTCCACTGCGATATTTAAAATGTGATCCAAACTGTCAAATGCTATTATATAGGTTATGTAACGATGAATAAGAGGCAGCTCCTGCCTTCAAAGTTTAGTCCTCTGAAAGAAGAGAAGGAAAGCAGCATGTGTTAACTAAGTGTGCAAGGTACCATATTAGCTACTCACCCTGAACAAAAAGAGTTCTAGGGTGGAAATGTTATTACTGTTTTATAGGTGAGGTAGCTAAGGCTCCATGGGGTTAAAAATCTTCCACCCCAAGTGTACAGAGGTAAAGAATTCAACCTCAAGTCTACTCTTCTCTTTTCCTCTTTGTTTAGTACTGAATTCAGCCCAAAATGTGAATCATGCCAAATTTGAGACGCCTCCAAGTAGTGCTTGTCATGTGGACTCATGGTCAGTTGTTTGCATATTTGCCTCTTCAGATAACATAGGAACTTTTCCTGAACATATTTTACTCCTCATCCTTCTGTCACCAGTGTATGACACACCATAGGTACTCAGTGTTTTCCAACCGAATGATTCAGAACTGAAATATGACCAACACCTTGTGGGAGATAGAGTTAATGCAGGTTGTGGTTTATGGGAAAGAGAGATCCCTTGCCAGAGTGATTAGCTGATCACAAAAGACTTTGTGGAAGAGGTAGGACAAAAGAAGCATTAAGGAAGGGCCGAATATCCAGTGGGAGAAGAGACCTTTCCAGGAAGGGAGCAGTGTAGGGAGCCTCTGGGGAGAAAGAAGATTGGATAGGGCTAAAAAGTTTGGCTTGGAATGACAGGCTGGTGAGAGTACATTTCTTCCCACAGTTGCTGAAGAAGCAGGTTTTCTGACTGGGGGAAGGGTCAGGGTTATTCTTCAGAAGATTGTTCTGGTAATAAGGTATCAGACCAGAAATATAGACAGATTGAATAGTCATCTCTCTAGTTCATAGATTCCCAAAGTCATTGATACCGCCCCAGAGAGGACACTGGAATGATCCAAGGGGGTGATAGTAGTCTTGGGTGAAATTGGGGGTGTTGAATAAAAATAAGGGGACCGTGGTGACACCCAAGGGGGCACCAAGTCATTTATTTTCCTGAAATGGGGGTAGTAAGCCAGTGAGTTTGGGGATCACTGCTAGTTGGTTTAATGTACATCTTCTCAGACATGCTGCTATTGAATGGAAAGAAGAATATGGATACAAGGTGAATTCGACTCCCCAGGTAGAGAACACATGGACCACAATGTGTACACCTATATCCCCAAGGAACTTCTCATGACAGAGAGATGAACATAAAATCTATGTTCAATATGTGTACCAGGCAGATGTAGTTTGGTGAGACTAATTTCCATACATAATTGGGGAAACTAATCTCATTTCTTGGAGAAAAAAGCATGCACTTGTTGATTGACCAGCATTTTGTTAATTGGTTAGCCAGCTGGATGGTCAGATGTATAGACTTCAAACAGGACAGAAAGGCCAGTTTGAGGGGTTGAATCAAGAAGGGGTAGGACATCCCCTGCATCTCCATCTGGCACTTCCATGCAGAATACTTTTCTTGTCTTGTAAACTGAGGAGAACATTGCCTCTCAGAATGATGTGAAGCCCCACACTAAGATGAGTTTCCTTAACCTTCATGTATTTATTTTGTTATCAGGGTTTTGCACACCTCCCTTAGGGTGGAAGAGGTAATTAAATTTTAGTATAAAAGACTTCCTACCAGACATCAGGCTTCATGAGGGAATAAAAGTAAATAATAGATAGCAAGGAATATCAACCAATGATTAGAGCCCATCCTGCTTAATTAGTTCAAAATAACTTCAAGGCAAGATTGTAGAGATTTGTGGATACTGTGGAGTTGACCAATACAGGATGGGATTCCAAACAGGATGCAGTTTATCCCCAAGAGGTATTATGCTCTGGCGAAGAATGGGAAATCGAGTGTCTGGGTTATCTTTTGGCTTTTTCAATAACTCCTGAAGTAATCTGGGTAAGACATACCTCTGTTCTTACTCCTCACTCTCGGTATAAATAGTATGAGAACAATATGGTCTTTATATTCTAGATAGGGAAATTTAAGGGTTAGCTATTCATTTCCATTGGCAAAATAACACCACAGAAAGAGAGTGTGAGCTTTACAGCCACATTGTCCGAGTCTCATTGTTGACTGTGTCACTTCCTAGCTGTGTGACCTTGAGCAGATGATTGGGTAGTTCTCTGCCTTAGTTTTTTAGCTGTAAGGTGGAGTTAATGGTTGTCCAACCTGTGCATGTGTGGTGGTATGTCCCAGCTCTTAAAAGATAGCTGAGCAAAAACGTAGGTGCTCAAGGTATGAGTCCCAGTTATTAATCACTCTTACTGTTACTTATTTTAGAACATATATTAACTTGCATATTAATTAAAATAAATATGTATAATAGTACCCAGTAACTGCAATGTCCCTAAGACCCAAGGAAAAACAACAATTACATGAGTAGTCTTGAAAAATGGGAAGGTTTTAGACAGGTGAGGGGAGGCCATAGTCAGCTGCCAAACATGTAAGAATGAGGAATGAACCAGTCGGAATCAGGGACAGAGTGAGGAGCCTGGACTTGCCTGGGATGAGGTTGCTTTGCAGAGCAGTAGGAAATATAAGTCCTCTGAGCCCAAGGATATTTTTGTCCCCACAGGGGCTTCACAGTATAGTGCCACGAACATGGTAGACTCTGAGCTAAAGGTTCATTGATTAATTGTACCAAGACTGAGAAATGACCAGCAGTGATAAAACCAAGATGTGTTTCAGTGACCTAGTGCCTGTGGGATTTGATGCTATGAGATGCTCTGACTTCCATTGTTCTGTTGTTACCCTTTAACTAAATGTGTCTGCCCAGGTTGCTGCTCCCATGGTGATGCAACAGTTGGCTTTATCTTTTAATCTATAAACTGCTGTCAGATTTTAAGATTGCTATTCAGATCTGCTTTTTCATTCTGCAGAAATTATGTCCTTGTCAATTGTTTTATGTGATTGTATATATGGCATACATGTCTGTGTGTGTCTGTGTGTGTGTGTATGTACATATATATAAAGTGAATCTTATTTTAAGTAAATTTTAAAGAAGGCTATTTGTCATTGAGGTTCCCTCATCCTTGCCTTTTGACTAAATATTTATTTTTAATTCTCTCTCTGTTTTCATCTTATTTCTAACTAAAAGTTTCTACAAGCTCTTAAAACTTGATGGATGAAACTGAAGGCATAAGCCTAGGTTGATCCAAAGGAATGGCCTGGCAATGGTGAAATTTCAGATTGTACAGGATGTGTTTTAGGGTAGGGCATCCTGCCCTACAGGTGGTATTCTATTCTGACCATGGAGACATAGGTACTTTCTGCCTATTTGTGTATCAAACCCTTTTGATGAAATTATAAAAGGTTTTTCTGATTTTCCTTTGAACTTGAGGTCCTGCAAAGTGAAGTGTTCCTTTCTTCTTTTTCTCCCCATCACTTCTCTCTACTAAGATCCTCAAAGACAGGGACCAAGTCTTGCTCATCTAAGTTTGCCTGGCATGGAATAACACCTGGCATATAAAGTACTTAATGATTAGTTGTTGATGCCATGCTTTCAAGATGCATCGGACTAAGACCATTTACCTTAGGGTCCCACCCAGCTCTGTCCTTTCATAAAGTACCTAATAATAGACCATGAGCTAGTGTCTCATTCATCAGCACAGTTTATCCACTCCTCTCCTGACCTTGAAGTGTTCCATAATGCCTGTAGAGAATGGAAGAAACAACTTCATAATGAAAATTATTCGTTTTTCCTGCATTGTGCATCTTCTTGATATCCTAGGGAAAGGGTTTGGTTGTTAAATACTAAGAAAGTCAAATAAGTAGCAGAGTAAATGTTTTGATGAAATACTCAGAACCTCTTTCCTCTCTTCTCTCTGACACTGACCACAGTGCCTTGTTCAGTAAATAGTTGTTGAACTCATGAACTCATGGGAGATGATAGTAGTTTATGTTTTCTTCCTTATAGATTTTAATGGAGTATCAGTATACAATAAATTATGTCAATAGGGTACTTAGAATCAGGGTGAAGGGTGGTGAGGGAGGACTCTAGAATACAGCTTCACTTGCTGTAAGACTCCTCATGTTCATTTCAAAAGCATAACAGCTACGAAGAGAAAGTTCATCATTCCATTTCATTAAAAATTAATATTGTACAAATTTGGGGGACCAAAGACTTAGACAGTTGTGCAGTAAAGTTTAAGAATATTATGGCTTAGCAAAACGTGCTACTATAAATTAATCTGCCTTTTTCTTTCCTCAAGACAGGCAGGTAACAAGTTTTCCTCTTTCCATGTAAACCCACTATCCATTCCTGATTTAATATTCCCATTCTGTTTTTGTAATTAAAACATCATTTATACTGAGAATAATTAAGACAACTGTACATTTGATTTTAAAATCAGTTTTGAGTATTGTGCCTTGTCAAGCTACAAGAATGGTTCCTGCAGCTTTTACAATACAGCATTAAGAAGCAGACAGTGACCGCAGGCACCTGAGTGGAAGGTTTGACAGTTTGATAAATTAGGAATGACACTTGCCAAAATGGCTGTCCTTCCTGCAGTCTGCCAGTGGAGCATTTGCACACTGTTAATTGAATTGGCAATTTGTGTAACAGTGCCTGCCCCTGAGCTTTTGTAACGCCGGATCTGCCATTTAACTCTGATAATCCAGGACTTGGGAATAAGGACGAAAAGCTTCACATGATATTACTGCAGATTTAAAATGACAGTCGGGGACCTTGTTGCCAATTTCCCATTAAATGAGAAATAATTAACAATAGCAATAACAAAGTCTTATAAAGCTGGAAAGTTAAATTGACTTTTCAGCGCTAGTATCGTACAAAATTGCTTCTAGTGTGATTATCGGATTGCCCTTTCAGGATTATATACCCGAAATAGTATCGTATGATGAACCAAACATGGGACGTTGTGCAAGCTAACCTGTTTTATTACTGTGAAAATCTTCTGATTATCTACAGGGATTTCATTGTCATTAAAATTTTGTTTTATGCTATAAGATTTCATAGAGATGGAGAACTTAATGAAATAATAGAGGTTCTTGTTTCCTTACTTTTGATAGTTATTTAATTATAGCTGCAACAAAATGTTGAACTATGGATAAATAGTGTTAATTAAAAGTTTTATAGAGTAGTGCATGTGACTCTTTTGGTGTCCTTTCTTGATGCTTCCCAGAGTTTTAAGAACTCAGAATACTTGATATTTTGTACTTGCTGCCATTATATTTGGAATAATGGTTAAGAACAATGCAGATTCCTGGCATAGGATTTTTTAAAAATACAAAATATGTCAAGTTTCTATGATTTTGAAACCCATGGATATGATGTTTTATCATATCACTTCTGAAGTATTGGGTCTTTGGAGTTATATTGAGTTAGTTAGTATAGACAGGGATGGTGTTTATCTGTGTGCTCCAGGAATATCTGGGTTAAATATTCTGACTACCATCTTCAACCTTATAATGGTAGGTGGATAATGGCTAGGTAAGGAATTAATCAGCTGGGAGTCAGCTGGGAGTTTCATGAACTGATTTGATGGCAAAAGTTTCCACGATTCTTTCTTTTTCTTTTTTTTTTTTTTAACTTTTATTGGTGCATTATAATTCTACATCATAATGAGGTTCAAAGTGATACAAACAGTCATGCAAACATCACTTGGTGTATTTCCCTCCAAATCCCACCTGTTCCCCCTCCTTCCTCCTCATGCATAATATTGAGATTGGTAGTGATGCCTTCATATATGGATTTAGGAATATGGATTTAGGATTATTTCCTGTATTAGTTCTCCTCCCCACCTCCTTCTCCCAATCCCCTTCCACTACTGTACTGGTCTCACTCCCTATTTATCTTAACTCTCCTTTGTTTCCTATTTTCTCCCTAGCGTCCACACCTGAGAAAAAAGTATAATACCCTTGACTTTCTGTGACTGGATAAACCCACTTAGCTTTCTTTCTTGCTTGCTTATTTATTTGTTTATTATTTATTTATTCATTTTTATTTAGTGGTACTAGAAATTGAACCCAGAGGCATTCTACCTTCAAGATATACACCCAGCCCCTTGTTTTATTTTGTTTTGTTTGAAACAGGGGCTTGCTAAGTGTCTTGTTAAATTACTGAGACTTGAACCTGTGATCCTCCTGTCTCAGCCTCCCAAGTACAGGGATGACAGGTGTGCACCACCACTCCTGGCTCACTTAGCATTTTAAATTTAGGTTTTTTTACAGACTCCCACTTCCCAAGGATAGTTATATCAGTGTCCATTAAAGTGTTTGATCAAGAAGGGAGAAAAGAGTTTCCTTAGAAAATTAGGATATTCACAAATATATGATAAAACCCTCTTCTTTTTTATTATGGTGATAAAATAAGATAGTTTTTTTTTTTTTACAATTTACAAGCCCCTCACCCCCATAAGTAAATTTCATTAATTTGATGAGAGAATGCATGCAGGAAAATCTCCTGGGGAGTGATAAATGAGGGGCAGAGAGCAGGTCTCATCTGTGTAGAGGTCATAGTTGAAGCTTGATGATGTGGTGACTGCAAGGGAAAAGTAGAGGTACAGAATGTTCCAGGCATGAACAGTTAAGGCTTTGAAGTCAGCAAAGGCAATAGTGAATACAGAAGACAAGAAAGAAGAGAGTGTAAGGTAGAGTGAAGGGGAACTGAACTTTAATACATAGGGCTCAGAAAACTTGGGTATTTTCCACCCTTTACTCTATAAACTTCGACAAATCAGGAAAGCATTCTGGACCTTCATCTCTTCATTTGAGGACTGAGGGATACTTTTTCTTTTTTTTTTTTCACACCTCAAAAAGGTTTAGTATGTGCAAAAATTAATTACATTATTACATGTGAAAATAGTTTGCAAATTACAAAATAATACATGAAAATCAAAGCTTTTAATATAAATTCTAATCCAGTAAAAGGATAATTTAGGGAAGAGCAGTCCAAACTGAAAAGCTGTAGAATTGTGAAAGGAAATGAACAGGAAGAGTGGCCAGTGGTCAGAGGGAAATACCACCTCCATGTCAGGTTCATGTTCAGTGGGGTGCTGATTGAAGACCGCAGGTTCCAGAGCTATGCAGCCTTTGGAAAGACAAAGAAATGTCAGGAGCAGGAGTCTATGACAAGGTGCTGGTGGGCGCTGCTTATTATCCTCGAAATGATGGGGACATGTACTCAACGGACTGCTGCATGGCAAAACAGGAGAAGAACTTGGTATGAAAATTGCTGCATTTCCACAATTTGAAAGGTCTCTGAAATTGAAAACGTGTCTTGTAATTGATGTATATATTTAGTATGATAATTTTTCTTTGTTTTTTCCCCCAAGAGAGCTGATACTAAATTGATGACATATTTATAAGTCGATAGCACTGTAGGATTGTCACAATTTGATAAAATATTAATATGGATATAGCTTACTAACAGCCTAGCTTTGCTTCTTTAATTACCACATATTTGAAAGGCTTCTGTACCTTTCCTCATCCAAGGTTGGTTATTATTTTGTTCATGATTCACTGAATTGATATCATATTGAGTGGTTACTATAGATGCTATATGAGCATATTCTCATTTAATCTCAAAATAACACCAGGAGATAGGAACTGTTTTCAACTCTTACATTATATATGAGAAATCTGGGCCACGGAGGTTATGGTGCTTAAACTTCTGACTTGATGTTGAGTTCTGTGTTATAGAGAAAACAAAGATACCAATGAGGTGTTCTATTCCTCTGGGACATATATTCAGAAAGCTAAAGCATATATTTAAAAGCAGTTGTGCAAGGAAAGGAAGGAAAGGCACTTTACGGTACAGAATTATAAATGCTACAACTGAGGCAGAGTGGTCTAGAAGGATTGTAAGAAGGGAGACATTATTTCTAATTAGAAAATAAGGGAAAGTTTCTTCATAAACAGGGATAAAATTTAAGCAAGTAAAGATGAGGATGGTAAAGAAGACGGAAAGAACTGGAGGAATAAAGGAAATGAAAGCACTTAAACATCATGCATGTTAGCCTTGAGTGGTGGCTTGTGCTTATAATCCCAGCTATTCAGGAGGCTGAGGTGGGAGGATCATCACTTGATTCAGTAAATTTGAGACCAGCCTGGGTAACATAGCCACCCTGTCTCAAAAACAAAACAAAACCTACCATGTATGCTAAGGAAACATTAAGTTACTGACGTTGGATGGGCTAGAGAGTGCATAAAGAGGAATAGTGAGAAATAAAGGCAAAATAATTAATCAATGTCTCCTATCAGAGAAGTAGCTGGCAAAGATTTTCTCCCATTCTGTAGGCTCTCTCTTCAGACTATTGTTTCCTTTGCTGAGCAGAAGCTTTTAAATTTGATACCATCCCATTTATGGATTCTTGGTTTCATATATAAAGAACTAAAAAATTGTAGCACTAAAAAAAAACAAATAACTCAATTAAAATTGCTTAATTGAACTGAATAGACACTTCTCAAAAGAAGAAATACAAATGTCCAACAGATATATGAAAAAAAATGTTTAGCATCATTAGCGACCAAGAAAATGGAAATCAAAACTACTCTGAGATTTCCATTCAACACTATATAGAATAGAAATCATCGAGAATACAAACAACAAATGCTGGTGAGGCTGTGGGGAAATAGGATCTCTTATTTACTGTTGATGGGATTATAAATTAGTACAACCACCATGGAGATGAGTATGGAGGTCTCTCAAAAGGCGAGGAATAAAACCACCATATGATCCAGCTATGCAACTCCTCAGTATTTTTCCAAAATAATTGAAGTCAGATTATTATAGGGATACATGCATATCCATGTTTATAGAAGCATAATAAACAATAGGCAAAATATGGAAACAATCTAGGTATCTATCAATAAATGAGTGGATGAAGAAAATGTGATATATAAACACAATGAAATTTCAGCCACAAAGAACAAAGTTATGCTGCTTGCAGGAAAATGTATGAAATATTAGAGAGTATTATGCCAGCCTCAGAAAGGCAAAGATCTTTGTTTTCTTTCATATATGGAAGCTGGAGAAAAAAATAGAAAACAAAAGGGATTTCCAATAAGTGAGGAGACCAGTAGAATAGTGGATAGGGTTTGGGGGAGCAAAGTGGGGAGGAGGAAAATGAGGATCTATGAAGGAAACAGTTCAAATAATGTTATATTTATATAAGAAGATATCACTACAAATTTCCCATGTATGGAGGGGTGGGGGCCCTGGAGGTAAACACACCAAGCACTGTATACATGTGTATATGTATCACTTTGAATCTCACTATGATGTATAATTACCTATAAAAGTAGAAAAATAAAAATATAACAATGATTATAGTAAAAGAATTAATCAATACATTTTAAAGAGATACCACAAAATGTTTTATTAGCATAATCATGAGTTTACTAGCTAACGGTTTTCTTTTTTCTGCCAGTTATTTTGGTTATGTGTCTGTAGTCACATGGGAAAACCATCTCTGGGATTAAAGTAGGTTTTTAATTTCTTCTCAGTTAGTTTGTGTTTTCCAAATGGTCTACAATTCTTTTGTCACCAGGGAAAATCATGGTGAAGGTTGTTTTAAAGGCTTAATGGACCTAAAATATTTGTTTTAAAAAGTTTAATGGAAGAAAACAGTTCTTAAAAGCTATTACTTTATGATGGAAAATTGTGGGATGAAATTACCCAAGCAGGGCTCCAGGGGATCCAGTATGGCTCTTATATTTAAAGCTTCTTTTGTGATGATGGCTATTGCTTTTTTCCTTGAATTATATATGTATCTTTTTTATTCACATCTATATTTTCTTATAAAATGTGTGTATGTATATGTATGTTATCTTTATCCATCCATTTTATTTACTAATCTTCCCTATCATTTTTATCTATTTCCTTAACTTATTCCCTTACCTTTATTTTCTTCCTTGTTTCCTTGGGTTTGCTCAGTTGTTGTTTTCTTAAATTCTTGAGATGAATTATTCCTTTATTTTGAACTTCTGAATTTCCTGAAATTTGTACTTAAAGATATAGGTTTCCCTCTAGATATTGCCTTAACAGTGCTCCATAAATTTTGACACAGAGCATTTTCAACATTATTCTACTCAAAGTATTTTGAAATATCTTCTCTAATTTTATATGTCATACAAAGATTTTTTTCATGCCATATTTAATTCCCAAACATGTAAAGCTATTTTTCTCTATCCTTTTGGCATTAGTTTTATTGCTGCCTATTTCAACGTTTCTTATTGCTCAGGTAAATGGTGCCTTCAAAATTCTCTAAGATGGTAGTTCACATGTGATGTTTTGCTGTCTGCCTTAAGGAATGGACATGTTTATACTTGCTGAATATAAGCCACATGACAAGGCCTGTTCTGGGTAAACAAAGCCAACCAGGATCACCCCAGTCCCTCCTCCCCCTCTCCCCAGCTTTCATTTAGCTTTTTTTCTGGAGTGGGATGGGGGTAACTGATGACAATAAACAAGGAAGGTCTAATAGCATGACTTGAATAGTGAGAAATACTTTGAAAAAATGAAGTTATGTGGTGGGGTAGAGGTAACCTGGTGGGGGCAGGTGTACTATTTTTGAGTGGATAGCCAAGGAAGGCCTCTATGATCCAGTATTTGGGCTAAAACCTGGGGCCAGAAAGAGTCAGCCATAAGGAGTCTGGAGACAAAGCAGTCTAAAGAAAGTGGCAAGCACACAATTTGCAGGTGGGAACTAACTCAGTGTTTCCCAGGAACAGAATGTTAAAAAATGAGAGAATGAGAGTGAGGGAGTGAGGGAGTGAGGGAGTGAGGGAGTGAGGGAGTGAGGGAGTGAGGGAGGGAGAGGGAGAGGGAGAGGGAGAGGGAGAGAGAGATACAGGAAGGAACCAATGTGGATTGGGAGTAGGAAGGAAGATCACAGGCTAGTGAGGCAGAGGTAGGGCAAGATGGTGAAGGCCTGCTGGGGCATAGCTGAGTTGGGTTCTATTTTAAGTACAATGGGAAGCCATTGGAAAGTTCTAGATAGTGAATAATATTAGTAAATCTTTCCCATAAGCTTGATTTGAGGGTTGAAATAAGTAAAATGTGTGTGTGTGTGTGTGTGTGTGTGTGTGTGTGTGTGTGTGTGTGTCTGAGAGAGAGAGAGAGAGAGAGCGAGAGAGAGAGAGAGAGAGAGAATGAATGAATGAATGAATGAATGAATGAATGTGCCTGGAACACAGTGTTAAATTAGTGTTATCGTTCTGGGCCAGGAGCAGCGTTTTATCATTCCTTGAAGATGTGCTATATGGATATTTTCTTGAGTAAGTAAAAAGCATACTGCTGCATGGCTAGGCTTACTCTGGCCCCTCCTCTTTAAATACAATGATTCTTAGAAACATTTGTGTTCTCTAAATTAATGATCTCCAGATTCATTTTAGCGCTCTTCCTGTGTGACCTTGGGCAAGTCACTCTAACAGAGCCATTGTGAGGATTAAGGGAGATAATGTCAAGCAGCAGGTGTAATGACAGGCACATAATACACACTCCATGGTGGCCATATTAATGATCTGATTATAGTTCAGTATGCACTATTTAGGTTCATAATTCCTTCAATTTGTGAGTTAATTATTTGGAAGGATTACTCGATTCATTGTACACTAAGTATCTGAAACTCTAAGACTAAAGACTACTTTTCTGTCTTCATAGCTGCACTTTGATAGTTATTACACATCTCATATTCCAAAGGCCCTCTCAGAGTCAGACAGATAAATTGATAGTCACTTAACATTCAGTTTGGAGGGTCAGGGAGTAGAATTTTATGGAAAAGGTTACTCAGAGAGTCTGCTTTTCCTGGATTTATTTGTTTGTGAGGACAAAGAGGGACGCTTGCCATTTATAATTTCTATTGAGCAATGACCTAGCCGTAAAGAGTTATTTTACTTATTTATGAAGAATAATTAATTATATGCTCGTGTGAAGGAGGAAAGCATTCTAATGAAGGCATACATTTTGAAGGTTGAGGTGGAGGAGAGGAAACAAAAGTTGCCAAATTTTAAACTATTTACATCTAGATGATTTAGTACACAGGAGATAAAACATTCCTCAAACTGGTATAATACTAAGGATAGCAGTGAGTTGCAATTTGTAATAACGTTTTATATGCTGCATCGTAACTCTTGAAATTCGAGCTTGTAAATCAGGAATCATCTTATCAGGGTGAGATCTCATCAGTATCCAGGCATTTTTAAGGCTATAAAGTTGTTCATAATTTACACATATGAGTATAGTACATGTATAAGAAAACTTCAACTATTTGGAACTTAAAGGAAATGCTTTGGGATAAAAGGTGGCCTTTTCTTTTATCACCAAACTTTCTCTTTTTTTATTTAAATCACTTCAGAAAGAGTTTTTTGTGTGGAAGATTATGGGGACTTTTCTTTATGACTTAGCAACATCATTATGTATGCATTTCATTACCATGAAAATAATATGGTGCGATGTCCTCAGGGACCGTGGTACTATGAGATCTGCTTTGATTGTGAACCAAATTGGCCCAGATTAAGTGCGTTTTGAGGGTTTTTTCCCCTCCTGTTGTCTCCCTCCCCCTTTCTTTCTATTCTTCCTCTACTGTCAGCTATTACTCCTCACTGCTATTAGTGCTTCTAGGACACCCCTTTAATTTGCTGCTTCAGATATGCTTTTATGTCCAACACCTAGGTTTGTTGGAATTATATATAAACTAAGTGCAAACAAAATCTGATAGAGGACAAAAGAGACCCTCTGTGAGTAAAATAATTGAACACTGTGGTATCTCTGTGCACTTTTCAGAGATGCTTTTAAAGTTTTATCATCTGCATTTTGGATGAGTAAAATATCCTTACATATAAGACACAGAAACACTCTCTGGAATAAGCCACTTTGTCTGTAGATGCATGTGCACCTCGAAATGTGCCCATGTCTGGTTCTCTGCCCTATAACAATATGACCGGCAATAGAAATGCTCTTCCTAAGGATGCCATTACAGACATGGGGGTGCCCAGCTTCTGCTTGTTTTATCTCCTTTGCAGCTCTTGCTGCTGATCATATATTAGCATACATTTTGCAGACTGAATATGTAAATAAAATCTTTGATGATTCTCTGTAAAACTTTCAAGGAACAAGCCCTCCAATTTTAAGTAATACAAGTTGCTGGGTGTTCCAGACTTTAAACACAAAAATAAAACTGTTATAGTTATAAAATTCCCCACTGATTTTATTTCTTTCTCTCACAAAATTTCTTAGTGTGGCTCAGTTGCTTGGCTTGACCTTTTGACTAAAATAAGTTTACCAGCATCTCACCATAATGATACTTATCTTTACAAAGATAAATACGGCCCTATTTCTCAAAAATTCAGATTAAGAATGTAGGTTACTGGGATTTATGAACACTATTTTTCTTTTCAAAAATTTGATCAGTATCATGGAATGTAGTTAGACACCTTGGAAAGCCATTAAATAGAAATACATCATGAGTTTTCGAGGAAGAAAGGCCAACACATAGAGGACAGTGTGTTAGATGTTAGATGATTTGCCCATGTATTCTACTGATCATTTGGGGCCAAGGATGCTGATTTTTATGTTTTAAAATTAATCCAACCTAGATTAGCCATGTCACGTCCCCTTAACCACAAGCGTGTGAGTCTCAGGGTGGACAGCTGTTTGGATGTCCCCTACTGGGATTGCTGCCCTCAACAAACGCTTCTGATTCTCCTACATGGTCACTTGGCAGCATCTATGTGCACCCATATGGTTGGATGGCATAGTGCCTGGCTACAAGTCAGCCAAATTGTCTCAGTAGGACCCAGGTGCCAAGCAAGCATGGGTTTGGTATCACCGCCTCCGGAACTACACAGCTTCTTTCTCAGAGAAAGAAAACCTTTCCTTGACAATGACCTCTAAGCTTATAGCAATATATTTATTGTCATTCTTGTTTACTCCATTTGAACATTGTTTCTCTTTCTGTGAAGATGAAAAGGAAAGTAAGAAGAAGAGAAGGAGGAAGGGAAAGAAGATGATCATCTCATGTTGTTAGTAAGCAGATAATTGAGAAAACAGTAAAATGTACAAATTTTGGCTGTCGCCCACAGCTTCATATGCACACCATTTCCAGAGCAACCACAGTCCTGTTTGAAGCTGGACTAGAGCACTGGTGGACATTCCATGACACTGAGTGACACTGGGCTAGTCGTTTTAATTTTTCTTTCTAACTGCTTTCACTATTTAAAGCAGTTATAATAGTCATCACATCAGGAATATGATAAAGCTAAATGAGATCATACATACCAAATGCTTTGAGCTCCTTGAAATAAACTTCATGATTTATGTGATGAGTGTATACTTTGATGAAGAAGGGCACTGTCCTTACCCTAGAATTAGCAAACAGGTGTTTAACACACTTTCCTTTGCTCTCTCTGAATAGCTCATTGTTGTACACTGCTCAAGTTTACAAAGCACTTTTAACCATATTGCTTTACTTAGTTCACATGAAAACTTTATGAAGTAGGTAGGTCAACAAATTCATTTTGCAAATATGGAAACGGGGGTTCAGAACAGTATTGTGATTTATCTCCATGTCACCCATAGGTTTAAGTGATGAAACCAATACTCACACCAAGCCTTTTTTTTTTTCTGGGTGCCCATTGTATTTAGTATGAAAAGAGTCCTTGAGAGAGTATATTCATTTGGATGGATCAGTTTTATTTCATTATTAACTAAAACCTCTAAGCAGTTGGGGTTGATTGGAAAACACATAATATATTCATTAAAAGTTACTTCAGTAGAAAATATTCCTGACAGCTGCTACTATAATTTTTCCCTTTATTGTCTCTCTTAACTTGCTTCATGAGTAATCTTTTAGGACAGTTTTTTGGCAGCAATTTTGATTTGGTTGTTTCCTCAGGTAGTCAAGGAGTTTTCATTTGCCTAAAAGGAAGGAAATTTGTTAGGATTCCAGAAATCCCTACTATTCTAGATGTAACATAAAACTTTAAATGTAGACATCACTTCTAAATTAAAACCCATTTATGAACACTGGCATTAAGTCCATTTTATTGATGCCATTAGGAATAAATCAGAAAAATTATAGGTAAAGGGGGTTTGGAGGAAATGTCTCCTAATTTGACTATCTTCCTGTTATGGATTGGATATAGAATGAACCCCGGGAAAGCTTCTATGTTGGATATGCCAAAATGTTCAGAGGTGAAATAACTAAATCTTGAGAATTCCAATCTCATCAGTGGATAAATCTATTGATGAATTGATAATTTAAATGGATTTAATGGGTGTGAGTAGAAGAAATAGGTTACAGGGGAAGTGACCTTGAAGACTGCATATGCTCATCGCCCCCTCCTCTCTCTTTTTCTGCTTCTGTCCTCTCTGATGTGAGAGGAGCGTTTCGAGTTGCTCCTTCCTCAGTGCACTGAGCTGGGCCTCTGGACTGAAACTTCTGAAACTGCAAGCCCCCTTAAATCTTTCTTCCTCTATGTTTTGTGTGTCAAGTATTTAAATACAACATTGAGAGGGCTGACTAAAAACACTTCCTATTTTGGATAGAATATATTTCAAAATTCTCCCCTGAAAAATTTTGAATCAGAAGTAAAATGTAAATGGGAGAAAGAAACTTTTTAGCCAAGTAGATTATAAAATAAATTCTTAATGTTGAATATGAGTAAGGAAAGATTGGGAAGTTGACTCCCATTGAGTCAATGTTTGACATGTGAATATTTGGAAATAGAAAGAAGTTAAAGCAGGTCACTTTGTCTTATTACAGCACAGTACAAACATCCCACTGTTTCACTGATATTTATATGATGCTTTAATACAGAAGGAACTTTTTTCACTTTTAAGAGCTTTATTGAAGTTTATTTTGCATACTGTGCAATTCACTGATACTACGTGTACAGCTGGAAGAGTTTTAGTAAATTTAAGGTTGTGTGACCATCAGTACAGGTTCCCTTATGCCCCTTCACAGTTAATCCCTGCTCCCAACCACAATGCCAGGCAAACACTGAGATGCTTTTCAATTTTTTGCAATTCTACCTTTTTTAGAAAATTTAAGAAAGAGTGAACATACAGCGGCTAGTCTTTTGTGCTTGGCTATGTCTACTTTGCATGATGTTTTTAGTGTTAATTCATGCTGTGGTTTGCATGTCTGTCATGTTTCGGGTCACTGGTTTCCCTAAAGGTATCACCCATGAGTCATAGGCACCCTCTGATATTCAGGCAGTTTATTCCAGCAGCACTTTCACAAAATGGATAGCAGGAACAGGCCAGTGGCATTGGCCAGGTAACATGTCAGGGATCAAGTGATTGACCTGCAGGGTCTCTGTCTGGAGATTCTGAGTTTGGGAATTTGTCCCCTTTTCTTATCCCTGTATTCAGTCAGGGGCAGTTGTTGGGTGTTTCATAAAAAGAGTTTAAGGCATTCTTGTAAGGGTAAGCTTTGTGTTAAGGTTCATGAAAGTTGCATCTGTGCTGAGGTGGCCTTGTTTCCAGGCAACCAGGGTTTTTAGGGCCTGTTGTAAAAGGGACATGGTAATCCCCAGGCCAAGGTTAGAAATCTGCAGGCTAGGTTGTATCTTAGTGCTAAGTGTCACTTAGTGTAGGTCCTGTGAGTTGTTTGAGTGAACCATGTGACTGTTATTAAGCTTATAACCAAAGTATATTACAGTCTATAGTCTGTTCCTTTGTTATTGATGAGTAGTATTTCATTGCATAGATATACCATGTTTTTTTATCCACTAATTGTTGGGTATTTGAATTATTTCTGTTTCAGACTATTTTGAATAATGATGCTATGAATACTCATACAAGTTTTAGTGGTAATGTGTTTTTACTTCTCTTAAATAGTACCTTTTAGTGAAATTATTGAATTTTTTATGGTAAACCCATGTTAATTTTTAAAGATAATGCAAAATAGTTTTCTAAGGTGATTAGGCTAGACCATCTTAGAGTCCCATCAGCAACATATGAGGGATCTTTAGTAGTAGCATTAGTAGTAGTAGTAGCAGTAGTAGTAGTAGTACTGTTATAGTTTGCAGTTGAATCTCACTATCTTCTTCAGTGAAATCTCACTGTGGTCTTAATTTATATTTCTGTACTAGTTTTATATTACTGTGACAAATGACCACACACTTAGCAACTTAAAACAATATACTTTTTATCCACTTTCCATGAATCAGGAGTCTGATTATAGGTCCACTTCCTCTGTTCAGTGTCTCACAAGGCCAGTGTCAATATATTGGTTGAGACTACCACCTCAATCTGATACTCAGGGTCGTCATAGAGGCTCTCTCTTTGTTGGCAGCAATTCATTTCCTTGATTTTGTAGGATGAAGTCTTCATTTTCTTGCTGGCTGTCAGCTGGGAACTGTTCTTATCTTCTAGAGATCACTATTCTTTGTGGCCCCCTTCCCCAAAGGTAGTTCACAACATTGTTGTTTGCAGAATTCTTCTCACTTTGAATTTCTTTTGGAAAAGATCCGGACCCTCTTTTGAAGATATTACCTGATTAGGAAACTCACTCAGGATGATCTCCTTTATGATTAATTCAAAGTGTGGTCCTGAGTTATATCTGCAAAATCCCTTCACTTTTGCCAGATCATTCAGTCTAATCACAGGAGTGAAATCCGATAATTTTTGCAAGTGTTTCCCACACTCAAAAAAGAGAAGATTCATAGGATCTATACAACAAACATCAGGAATCTCTCAGGAACCACCTAAGAGTCCTTCTGCCATAATTTCTTTTATGACTGCTTCCACACATCTGTTCATGTACTTCTTGACCATCTTTATATCTACTTTAGAACAATCCTGGCAATATGTTTCTCCCATTTGTATTTTTTGTCTTTATTTTATTAAATTATAGAAGTTTTAGGTATGTTCTAAATATAGATCTTTTATCAGATATATGATTTACATATATTTTCCTCCCAGTTTGTGGCTTCTTTTTTTACTTTCCTATGGTATCTTTTGAAGATATTTTCCTCCCAGTTTGTGGCTTCTTTTTTTACTTTCCTATGGTATCTTTTAAAGAACAAAGGGTTTTAGTTTTGAGGATGTCTAATTTATTAGTTT
Organism: Graphiurus murinus; assembly: GCA_004027655.1. Classification (NCBI taxonomy): domain Eukaryota; kingdom Metazoa; phylum Chordata; class Mammalia; order Rodentia; family Gliridae; genus Graphiurus; species Graphiurus murinus. The sequence continues at coordinate 32,683 of PVLC010012636.1, forward strand.
TTTCTTTTATGGATCACAGTTTGGGTGCCATATGTGAGAAATCTTTCCCTAACCTGGGGTTAAAGAGATTTTCTTCTATATGTTATTCTTGAATTTTATAACTTTAGTTGTTAAATTCAGGTCCATTTTGAATTAATGTTTGCTCATGATATACATGTAATTTACTTAAATTGGATTATGGTGTCTAAATTTGTTTATTCATAGTTTTGGCATATGTGTTTCCGATGGTTCCAAAAGCATTTCTTGAAAAGACTTTTTCCCTATTGAAGTGTTTTGACAACTTGGTTGAGTATCAGTTCATCATATACATAAAAGCTTATTTCTAGAATTTCTGTGGTATACTTGATATATGTGTTTATACTTACTCCAATACCACATTGTGTTTATTTCTGTACCTTTATTGAAAAATGTGAAGTCAGGTAGTATGTGTTCTACAACTTTGTTCTTTTTAAAAGTTACTTTGTCTATTCTAGCTCATATGCATTTCTGTATAAATTTTAGAATCAACTTGATTATTTCTATGATAAAGCTTGCTGGGATTTTGATAGAAATGCCCCTGAATCCATACATCTATAGAGCAGAATTGCTGTCTTAATAATATTGTGTCTTCCAAATCATAAATATAACACATCTCTCCTCTTATTTCAATTTTCTTTAATATTCATCAACAATGTTTTATAGTTTTTAGTGTACATACAGGTCTCACACTTCTTCTGTGAGGCTTATCCCTAAGCAGTTTATTTGTTTTGATAACCACTATGAATAGATTTTTTCCTGATTTAATTTTCAAATATTTGCTAGTATATAAAAATACAATTAATTTTTGTATATTGATCTTTTATTCTGAAATCTTACATTTTTATAAAATATTTTTTATAGATTCCTTAGGATGTTTTACATGTATGATTATATGATCTTCAAATAAAGACTTTTTATTTCTTTAGAATCTCTATGGCCTTACTGTATAGTATTAGGTATCAAATCCAGGGCCTTGTCCATGCTAGGCAAGTGTTCTACCAATGAGCTACACTCCCAATTCTTGATAAAGTTTCTAGATAAACTTGAACCACACCTATTATGTGTGTCTATTTCATAGATATAAATGTCACTGTTTGGTTATTCTAAAATATCATCTTTTGTCTAAGACTTATGTTCTCTTTGCTTTCTTCTTGAGGATTGTGATGAGTCTGGTTTTCTATGAACAAGTACCTATGCATACCTTAGGGAAATGGTGGAGAGTTGCTTTTACATCTTTGCCAAGGACCCAGTGATTCCAATTCTATCAGAAATCTTGATTTTATTTTTGTCTATATTGATGAATTTTTAAGGTATGTTTTGGTAGCCTATCATAAGCATATTGGTCTGAAAATCAAAAGACCTGGAATCCACTTACTAGTTTGACTATTGGCAAATCTATTGACTTCTGAATTTTTTTTTCTTTTTTAATCTGTGTTTGTAAGATAGTTCAGCCTTATGTTTTTATATTGAAGACCATGCTCTGTTTTCCTATTTTATGGTTATGAGGGCATACTATGCACCCTAAGTGGAATAAAACTAATCTTTAAAGTATCTTTAAATTCAAATTTATTTGCCAACCACACATTTTCTTAGGAAATTAAAAGGCTCCAATTCACTTTATAATCATAGAGGACACCCTTGTTAAAACAAAACTCCTTCACAAACAATGTGGTCATTAAGGAAGTAAGACTTAGGAATTCATATTAGGCTTTTTAAAAAAATCACATATTTGGAAACTCCTCTATCTTTCCTCCTTTCTGTTAAGACATAGTGTAAGTTGTTGATATCTTTAAGTACATCACCCAAGTTATTTTGCTCCCTCGGATTTTATGGCACTTTATATTTTGTGAGTATTCATTTTTTTCAATAATGTAGAACTTTTTTTAGTTATCCTGGTGTTTGGCCTAACAGAAATTAGCCTTGTTGCTAAATGTCTAACAATGTATCTCACAGAGGTTACTGCTAGTTTACTATTGATTTATTGTTTTTATACTAAATACATTATCATAATGATAAATATAAGCATAGTACATGATTATATGTTGACCCTGATTCAACTTGACCTTTCAATTGAAGACATGAGACCATAAGGAGCTGAGAGTGATGTGTCTTATTTTCATGGGGGCAGGGAAGCAGCAGAGCAAGCCCAGGATAGCAGCATCAGCTTATAGTGTTTCACAGTAGCTCAGCTTTTTCAAAAGCCTCTTTTTTCAAGAAATGCTAAAAGGGTGTTCAAAAAAGATGAAAGCTACATGATTAAAATGAAGCATGCTATAATGTTTAACTGGCAGTTTATGCTACATAGTCTATATACTCTGGTCTAATCATCTTGTATTGTGTCTGACTAGTTTATGATGGTTGAAAGTTTCTTGGCCAGAAAGGACCTTGTAAAATTAGTTCTTATTAGAAAAAATATGGATGGCTGCAAAATTTGGAGACAAGCTGATTTTGGTTCTGTCAGATGACACAAATAAATAATCAGCATGGTAGTTTCGGTCCAATTTGGAGGGAAAAAAATGTCCAGTGATGTTTGTCTTTAGGAATTTCTAATAGGATTCCCATCAAACTATCATTTCATTTCTTTTGTAATATTTGTCTCTGAATCTGTGTTTCAAAGAAGATCTCATGGTGTGTATGTGTATATATTTAAGAATTTAAAGGCAGAATATGATAAAATATGAATCTAATATACTAGAATATTAAGGTAAGTAAGGGTATAAGATGATGGTGGTCCAGAATATCAGAATACAAATCTGAAGTCATAAAACCGGTCATAAGCCAGATACAAGAAGCTTAACTCTTTCATTTCCACCTGTGGTTGTAGTGCTTTTGTTTTGGGCATTTTGAATAATTCCCCCAACCACAGGCAATTCTCGTATTCTTTTCTTGGATGAGAAAGCATATCGCTACTTTATTCATAGCCCACACAGTATAAAGAGTTTGGCTATAATAGTGTTTTGTTTTTTATTTATAAGATTTGTTCAGTTTCTTCTTAAATGTCAATTTAAACATTTTTATGTTGTGAAGTTAACCATTTGCTATTTTGTTAATTGATCACGTATTAACACTGCCTACTACTGCTAGGGTATTAGAGGTTAAAAGGTAAAACATGAAAATACCTAAATATGTCATTCTGGTGACAGCAGCAGGACATTTTTCTTAAGGTTCCTGCATTTTCAGTCCTAAAATCCAAGCCTAGCCTGGTGAGTTCTGTAAAATTCGACTTTGGCCTGTGGAGGGGTTATCTCTAGAGATACAGTTTTACTAGACATGGTTCCTTGCATCATTTGTATGAATAATGTTGAGTATCATTTGTCTGAATAATGTTGAAAGGGTTAGCTCAAGAGGCTTCTGAAAGTAATCTAAAAATAATTATAGCCGAAAACATCTTCATCCTTTCGATCTTACGTAAAAATTATTGCTCTTTCTCATGAGAGAGCCATGGCACTGTCACCTCTGATCTCATGTTAAAATACACAAGAAAACAAACCTTCGAAGAGAGTTTATTTCTTGGTTACTTTGATCTCGATTTTCACCTGCAGGATGTGTAGTTTGTAGCTTTCCTGTGCCAAACTCCTTGTACAGACAAAATGTTCTTTGACCTGCAAATTGCACAAGCATGTGTTACTTCCAATTAATCTTTATAAGCTAGTGAAAGGAAATGTAGTGGCTTTTATAGTCTGACAGTTTTAGAAACAAATTATCTTCAAGTAGATCAACTTTTGATATCAGGGAAGCCATACAAACTATACATTTTAGCAGCACATGCTAAGATTAAGGTGTTTATAATTTGACAATAAAAAATTTTTCTACCCTAAACTCTTATGTCTCCACCCAGCAGAAATTTTAAACTGCAATTTGCCTAAGATGATTTCTTTCTTTCCTTCTTTTTTTTGTTCTGTAATCTAAGTACTACAGAAATAGAAGGGTTAAGGTCCTGGGCTTGATTTTTTGGAAAAACTTTAAAACAAACAAAGGTGAGCCTTTTATCCCTGCTATGGAGTAGTACTGTATAAATCAGAAGCAGAGAGAGAAACAACTGAGAGGAAATGAGAGGGGGAGAGAGTTAGAAATGGAGAGTAGGGGGATCTTGATGTTAATGGGAAGAGCTGTCCTATTGCCAGCTTATCAGATGAAACATTTTGATGAGTAAATGGGATATGTGCCTAAACTTTGAACCTGCCAGTTTCAAGTATAATGGCCACACAGGTCTCTGTAGACTTTTCATCTTGGGTTCTGTCTCTGTTGTTCAGCATCTTGGTGGGAGGAAGGTTACAGATAGTGTAGTTAGGTCCTTAAAAGCTGGGAAATAATTGAGGAGAGATGAGGAACACCCATTTGGACCAGTTGTCCTGAGGTTTAGCCTGGTCACTTCTAATCACTCTAAGTAAAGTCCTCTTAAGCACAGTTTATCTTCAGGGCTGTTTTTATTTCACTCATCTTTTCTGGTTCATTAGTATCTTATAGACCATTCCTTCCATTTTCTGTGATGCCCTGAGAGCTAAGTATTCCTGTTTCTGATTTTTCCTGATCTAATTCCTATTCCCTTCCCCTATCTCCCACTTTCTCAGCCAGTGGAGATGGCAGGAGAAAACCTGACCAATAAATATTTGCTAAAATATTAAACAGAGAGCTTTAGCATCATTCAAACTGCCTTATAAAGATAATAGGTTTAACAAATACTGAAGCAATTATTTTTAAGGAAGGAAAGTTTTGTTTGTTTGTTTTTGTGGTACTGGGGTATTTTGTGGTACCCAGGGGTATTCTACCTCTGAGCTACACCTCTAGCCCTATTTTATTTTATGCTTGAAACAGGATCTCACTAGATTGCTGAGGGCCAAGCTAAGTTACTGAAGCTGGCCTTGAACCTGTGGATCCTCAGTCTCTCAGGTACTTGGATTACAGGTATGTGCTGCCACAGCTGGTTGGGAGGGAAGTTCTGGTGCTTGTGGAGAAGCAGAGAGGTTCTACCAGGAGAGAAATACCCCTGAGAGAGAGGATGTAGTAGCCTGTTGAGGTGATCCTAAGCCACAATTATGTAGGAGCAGTTCTTCAGATAGGCTTGCTCACAGAACTGCTTGGTCTCATAGGACAAAAGCAAGTTAGAAGCAAGGTGACTCAAGCCTACCAACTGAGAGCTACAAGTGTCCTCATACATCACTGGTTATGGAACATCATGGCCCTCTTTTCGGTTCACCTTTGCATCTGTAACTGGAGCAGTGGCCGAGGCACCTGCCAACAGATCTGGCATGAGGGAAGGTGACCTAGTGTGCCTCTCTTCTGGACCAGACTTTGCACATGACAACCTGCTGCCTTTTATTTCTCTGCTCTGCAGCAGGTCAACTTTAACGACCGCAGGGTGGTCTTGCAGAGTGTGAATTTTAATGTGATGAGCATGTGTATTTTTCATAGAGTGTTTGTGCTACGTATTAACGTGGTTATTTTATAAATTGAGCTGACATTTCCATTGTTTCCTCCTTGTGTTATCTTGCTTTGGTGGCTGCTTTAATAGTTTTTTATAAAGTTTATTGCCCCCTGCTGCTCACTATCTTTGTATGCTGTGTGTTGTTCTTTACGTCCTGCTGGGGTGTAGTTTAATGAATTATTTTTCAATGAGAATGATATGATTTTTACAGCCTGCCCACAGAGATAGTGATTTTAATATAGTATTTGTTTTATTCCACATCCTTGCCCATTCGTTAGCCCCTCCAGGTCATCAGTGCTAACCTCTGAGTGCCACAAGGCTTTGGCCGCCTGAGCTCAGTGCCATGCGTATAACGGTCTCTTTTATTGCATGTTTAATTCTTTATCTTGTCTAATCCTCTCTCTGGCTCTCTATCTTCAGTTCCATTTCAGACAGTTTGGCTTTTATGCCAACATCTGTACATTTGCTTTGCATTGAAATTCCACAAATAACATCGTTGCTGCTGGTGGTCTCTTGCTTGGTAATTGAATCCACACATTCCCAGGATGTGTTTTGTGGGGTGATTTAACAACTTTAGGTTTTTGTCAAACTAGGGCTTATTTGAAACTCTATAAATATGAGTCAGAGTTTGTTTTGTGGGCACTTTAACTCTCTCCTGCTTTATTTCTTTCTCATTGTCCCTAACCTTTTACACCATAACTTATTTTTTCTTAATCTGGTTGAATTGTAGATATTCTCATTTCTATTTTCAGTATTGCAGTTAATATTTAAACTTTTAAATATTACCACTTTTACTAAATCCTTTTCATTTAATCATCTTCTTCCATGTGCTTGCTTCTTAAGCTATATCCTATATCCTTCTTCCCTAGTCTCCATATACCATGTTCCTCCAGTGTGGGGCCTGAGTTAATTAACATGGGCATTCATGACAAGGGAAATCTCAAGCTTAGGATGCTTCTGAATTACTCTTCTTTGGATCAGTTCCATGAAAAATTAAAAATGTCCCATCAATGGATGGTGGTAGGGGGAATATCTTGGTATTTGCTATGCAAGGTCTTGTTTGTGGTTTGAAAAAGCAAACAACAAAATCTACCAGGTACATCAGTTAAAATATTTGTGGCTGTAAATAATAAGAATATGCAGCCTATAGTTACATAAGCAATGATATAATTTAATTGTCTTGTGTAAGAAAACTCTGTGGGTGGGCAGCCCTTAGCTGGGACCCAGATCCTTTCTGTCTGCTCTGCCATCCTCACTGCACTCAGGACTTGTTACCTTATGGTGGGAAAACGGTTATTGCCGCTGCATGCATCTGGTCCTCACCCCATAGCTTCTTCTCCTTCTCCTTCTCCTTCTCTTCCCTCTCCCTCTCCCTCTCCTTCTCATTCTACTCCTTCTTTCCTGCCTCCTCTTCTTCCTTCTGGATTGAACCTCCAAGTTATATCCCTAGCCCTCTTTGTTTTTCATTTGAAGCAGTTGCTAAGTTGCTGAGGGTCTTCCTAAATTGCTGAGACTGGCCTTTAAGCTTTAACCCTACCATCTCAGCCTCCCAAGTACTAGGATTACAGGGGTGCACCACCATACCTAGCTTCACAGCTTTTGAAAAAATATGAAAAATTGTGAAATACATCCTGGAAGCTTCATACATCTTATTAGAAAATGAGGTCGTGTTCTCATACTTAATGGATTTAAAGCCAATTATTATTCATGTCTCAGAAATGGGCACATTACCTGTACAACAAAATCAAGATTTTTTTGTTTGTTTTGATTCATTTATTGGCTTTTTAGGTTTTCTTTAGCTTGCAAAGGAGAAGGTATAGAACAACAATCTTGGTTCCTTTTGGATAGGCCACATATACATTTACCTAATCAGGAATTGGAAGATGTTGACTAATAAATAACAAATGTGAAGCTTGTGCATGGTTGCATTCTAATTCTTCATGCTAATGTAAGCAGTGAAGCTAGGCATGGTGGTGCATGCCTGTAATTCTAGTACTTGGAAGGCTGAGACAGGAGGATTGCAGATTCAAAGCCAGCCTCAGCAACTTAGTAAAACCCTGTCTCCAGATTAAAAACAAAACAAAACAAACAAACAAAAAATTAAAAAGGGCTGGGGATATAGCTCAGAGATAGAATGGCCCTGGGTTCAACCCCCAGCAAAAGTCATACACACACACACACACACACACACACACACACACACACACACACACACGTAATGAATGTGAATCATTTTAGAGCAGTCAAGTTCCCTGTATAAAAATAATTTTTATAGACTGCATTCTATTTGCAACCAGTTACTTTACTGTAGCAAATTTCCCTTTCAACACGGTGGCACCCATATTTTGACAGTGTGTTAATTTTAACAGCTGTGGTGTAACCAGTGCTGTGTTTTTAGTTGGGTTCCCTATTGGCTGCATTCACAATCCAAGAGATTGTAGTTCCCAGGAAGAGAGGGGGCTGTGTCTGTTTTTTTCTGATCATTTCCTTAGTGCCTGCTATTGAGTCTCTGGCAGAGTTGGGTGATCAGTACATACTTACCTAATAAATGAAACTCAGGCACAGAAAAATGACATTCTGGACCTTCATTCTTAACTCATATTACTTGCTCATAATATGCTGCATACTGGAGTTTGAATTTAACATTTGAATCAAATAATAATTTTTCCTCATCCTGTGGCTTCTTATATAATTAAAACAGTAAAGTTTCAGGTAGTTTTATCAGATGCTTTTTATAAGTTGCCAAATGATTCCCTCCCACTTCCCTGGACCTACTGTAAGGCCAGCCCAATAGTTAATGGCAGTATGAAATACCAGGAAGAAGCAAGTCATGGGTTTAATGTTATTCCTGTGTGACTTTATGGAGTCAAATGTGACTCTACCTCCCACTCCTCTTGGATGTGCAAGTGGAAAGGGAGGGTGCCCAGGATAGTGAAGGTCAGTAGTAAAAAGAGTGAAAGAAATTGTGTGCAGGATCAGATGTACCCCTTCCCTCCCTCCCTCCCTTCCGTCCTTCCTTTCTTCTTTCTTTTTTCCTCATTTGTTCAAGCAGTTAAGGAAAATGCTAATGAGAATGTATGTGGCAAAGGAGTATGTTCTATAATGTTTATATTTCTTCATAAGAAACAGTAGTAATAACCAATTTTCTCCAAAAGCAAGATACATCAAACTAAAATAAATGTAAACTTTACTCAAGCCTATGCAAACTTCTAAACTTAGCTTTTACATAATGAAACTTTCCCTAAAAGATAGGAACCAAATGAGAGAGAGGCTAGGGGAGGAGTATCTGGATTTCAGGGCATAAACATCAGATTGCCATTTGTACTGATTTTCAGATGCAATTTAAAAATTAATCTAGGATGGATATTATGAAAGCTTTTTATTGTAATCCTAGACAATACTCTATTATGCCATAAAGAATTCAGGAGTCTTTAGTAAAAATTGTAGTTGACAGGAAAATAAAGTCAATTCCACTTAAAGCTAAAAGGTATGCTAGGTCAAGAGCTCCTTGTATGTATCTTTTACTTTAGAGTGCATTTATAGCTCATGAAAGGAAGTAAATTGATATTCTTGAAGTTAACTTCCTTTGCTTGTGTACAGAAAACCCAGGTTAGCCAGGTGGAAGGATGTGGAATTAAGCTTTTATTGCTCTGCCTGGAGCACAGAAGCTGGTGTAACTAGCCTAAGGATGAATGTGCAGCTCAGGAGACAAGCTGCCCTCTGCCGAGACCACAGGTTTCCCTCCCTCATGTCTTAAGTACTTAAATAAAAGTATCTTGAATGATAATGCTGCTTGGAATCTCATTTCATTCTCCACTAGCCGCTCCTGGTTGCTTGAAATTAATCATTATCATCGTCACATGTTTATGGAGAGACTAAAAGGCAACAGAAAAATGTTGATTCAGGGTTAGGATCGTTTCAACTGTGATCTTTGCCCTCAAGAAAACAAGGATTTGTTAGAAAGATTTATAGACAAAAATATTCCAGTTTCAGTTTCTAAAGCCAATGCAGTTTGAGTTCCTAGGTGAGCCCATGGGCCTGTCTATCCACCAGTGATAAATTGGCATTCTTATAGTCCTGTGGCATGACCTCTCCTGGGCACTAGCATGGTGCTGGGCAATATTTTGAAATAGTTCAGAATTGTTCCAAATATTCTTCCAACAATGATTCTGTCCCTACTTCCCCTGGCAGTAGTATTTGCTTGGGCCCACAGGTACCCAGTTATCCTAAGGTTATTTATTCTATGTCCGCTATCCTAATTCTACCGCAGGATAAGAGAGGTAGGATAGCTTCATTACTCTGAGAGAGTTCCATGCTTAAAAATGGTCTTTTCCTTTTCATTATCTTCTAGCTCAGTTCTTTTAGGGATTAAGAGGAAACCAAACCGGTGGCATCGATTCATGCTGCTCTGTAAATTGTTAGCAGTTTTACGTACTCAGAAGTCTCAGTTTCTTTTTTTACTCTATGATTTTATATTCTAATTGGTGCATTGTGTATACATCATAGTGAGGTTCAAAGTGATACGTTCAGTCAGCACTTGGTGTGCTTTTCTCTGGGTCCCACTCTGTGCCTCTGTCCTCCGTGGACATGTTAGTGAGATTGGTAGGCATGCCTTCATATATGGAGATAGTATTATTTGAACTGTTTCCTTCCACAATCCTCCTTTTTCTCCTTCCCACTTTTGGCCCCCAATCCCCTTCCACTATTCTACTGGTCTCCCTCCTTCTTCTGTACCTGACTCTAGAAGCCTCGCTTTCTAAACACATTTGCTAAATCAGACAAATATCTACTGGGTTAGTTACATTATTTCAGACACTGTAGCAAAAGTCAAGGAAAAATAAACTCAAAATATTAGTTAAATGTGTTTGGGAAGACCACTCAAAAATATCTTCTGGCACTATGGGTTATAAGTAAGAATAGTCACAACAAAAATCAAAATGTGGATGAACACACAAACACACACACACACACACACACACACGTGAAAACAATAAACATATTATAGAGTGAATACCAGAAGAACAGTATGGAATATGATGTAAGAGCTCAAAGCAGAGCAGGATGACTCCCACTATTCACCAGGGGGAGTGAGTTTTTAGGCTGTACTCTCCACTGGATAGACACTGACAGTATCAGCCTAGAGATTAGTGTAACGAAAGCACTGGAAAGCTAGTCAGGAGGCATTTGTCCACTATGGAGGTCACTTTCTCAAGAATTCTTCCACCCCAACAGGGGAAAGGATCAGAAGTCAACACATGAGTACGTGGAACATGCCTCTGCTTTGCATACTTATATTCACCCAACAAACCTATAAGCATACCCTTTAGAGAGAAGGAAACAAGACTGCAAGACTAAGTAACTTGCCTAAAACCCCACGGTCAATAAACAGGAACCCTGATTGCAATCTGTCTGTCTGATTCTAGAACCCAACTCCTCTCATTGTCCTGCTTGTCTCCCTGTTGGGAGCGGTGAAGCTGCTGCGCCCTAAGATGGCGACTGGAGGAAGTACCTCAGTGCAGTAAAACAACTCCTAATAAGGCGTTGTGGCAAGACAGCAATGTCAGCTTATGTGCAGGCTAGCTTTCCTGACCAATTGGAGCTCAGATACGAGTCAGGTCCTGATTGGCCAGAAGCAGACATATAAGCCTCTGTTGT
>PVLC010012637.1:0-43778 GCA_004027655.1 Graphiurus murinus
TCCCCGCTCTGCTTTCTTGATCTTCTTTATTTGTTTGTGGTTCAAATTTCGCTTTTTTCCTTCTGTTGAAAAGATCTTTTCATGGTAAGTTTAGATCCAAATCAAGGTGTTTGTGAAAAGACGGTTCACTCAGTCGCCATCTTGGATCTTCTCCTCTATTTTCTTTATTTTATAATGAACCATTTCTTCACCTTCCCAGTGATGAGCACAAAAGAGGCATTTCTTTTTTTTTTTTTTTTTTTTGCGGTACTGGGGATTGAACTCAGGGGCATTCTACCTCCGAGCTACACCCTCAGCCCTATTTTTTATTGTTTATTTTGAAACCGAGTCTCACTAAGTTGCGGAGTGCCTCACTAGGTAGCTGAGGCTGGCCGCGAACCCGGATCCTCCTGTCTCAGCCTCCCAAATGCTGGGATTACAAGCGTGCGCCACCACGCCCAGCTTCAAAAGAGGCATTTCCATGTGTAATTACTCTACCCTTCAGTTTGTTGTTAGTTGTTCCTGGGGAGGTGGTCACTGTTCTCTGTCACACTTTGGTGACAAAGAGTTTATAAACTTTTTCAAGGTCAATATATTCAAATCAATTTCTACTTCACTGTCATGAAGTCAAGAATTTTAAGTTGGTTTTCACTGTTGTTTTTTTTGTAACTCAGCATCTCATATTGTGACTTTATCAGACAAAAATAAATAGGAATTAAGTGGTTTGTGATTATTTGAGTATAAGAATTTTTTTTCCACATGACTGTATAGTATATAGCAGCAAGACTAGAATCTATTCTGGCTTACCATAGCATCTCCTGGAACTCAACACAGTGTATTTTTTTTTTTTTTTGCACTGGGGATTAAACCCATGGGCATTCTACCTCTAAGCTACACCCCCAGCCCTATTTTGTATTCTTTATTCTAAAACAGGGTCTCACTAAATTGTGGAGGGCCTCACTAAGTAGCTGAAGTTGGCTTAAACCTGTGATCATCCTGTCTCAGTCTCCCAAGTACTGGGATTACAAGCCTGCACCACCACATCCAGGTTAGAGTAGATTTTTAATAAATATTTTTGTATAAAGTATGAGAAGGAAATAATATTTGGATATTAGAACCAGCTTCAGAGGATATGCAAGGTTTTTATAGGAAAAAAAAAATGAAACAGACAGTGGAATGAAATAGAGAATACAATAGTTTTTCATGTAATGTCAGAGGCAGGATGTGAGGAACAAATGGTGCCTTGTTATTTTCAAGAGGTCAGGGAAGGAAAAAGTGACAAAAGTCAAGAGATTTGGGGAAAAGCTTGGACTCGTAAGTGATGGCTGTCGGAGGCTATGGGTGCTGGGGAGAGAAAGGGTCCTTTAGTCAAATTGAAAAATGTAGAACAAAACATTGATTTGGAGAACTTGTTCAGCTTTGAACATCACCTCTGTTGTGTTGCTGGGATACTCAGTAGGTTGATATTTAGGTCTATTGAGGAGGCAGTGGGCTGGAATATAATTGAATCAGCCCAATTTTGCTCTTGACAGAATTATAGAAAATCAAGTTGTGACATTTGTTCTTATCTGCTAAATAAGGAGCCTTTTTAGGGACCACGTACTATCTACCTTGTTTTCTGTTTTCAAGTTTGCCTTTCCACTTTTCTAGAATTTGTTCAGTATAAAGTATACATTTTTGTTGTTGAATTTTAATGTTTTAATCATAGCTAAAATAAGACTAACACAAAATATACCACTTCAGTAATTTTAAGAATATAATTAAGTGGAATTAAGTGAGCTGATAATATTCAGCAACCATCATTACTATTCATTTGTTAGAACTTTTTCATAACCCCAGAGAGAAACGTGTACCAACTAAATAATAACCCTTTTCTTCCCCCTCATTCTAGTCCTGGTAGCAACTACCATAATTCCCATTTGGATAATTGATATACTTGGAATAGAAAAATTCATAGAAAATGAATTTTTAATTGAATTTTTATTTAACATTTAAAAACTTACAATTTATTCATCTTTTTATTCCCATGTGCAAAATAAAATTACATATAATATGGTATCAGGAAAATAATACTATATGATCATTAAAGGTAATACAGGTTGTTTAGGAAATTTTTAATAATGCATTTAGATCTAAAGTTTGTAATGTAGTAATGAGAACAATTTGTCATATCAAATAATTGTATATATAACAGATAATTATCTAAATATATGTCTAAACAACAACTATATATTTTCAAGTTTCATTAACTTTAGGTTTAGATGTAATATTTTATGAAAAAAAAGTCTCTGAGAGTATCTCTTTAGAATTGAAAGGATTCCAATCAATACCTAGAAAAATAAGATCACAGTAGTACCAAAATGAATGCTTGGTAGAATTCTTCTATAAACGTATAATTCTTCAGTGGTGTGACTTTTGCCTTTGTTAGTGAATAAATATGGCAGACCAAAATCATAACTTTGGTGGTTTATAGCTCAAAACTCAAAAATACCTAGCATGAGCCCAAAGCTTATGCTTTATACTAAGAAAATGAAAATGCTTTTGATATTGTCTGACATTGGTCATTCTAACTGGATTCATTCATATAAGATTTCAAATTCACTAATTACAGATGTAAATATTTTCCAAACATGCTTAGAAAATTAATATGAGCTGGCAATTTTTCATATAAATATTTTATGCAAGCTAATCTTAAAATATGTCAAATTTTTCTATTTACTTTTATGTGTAGGTTAATTATGACTGACTCCATCATTTTGATATCATTTTGTCACTGAATGCTGAGTGATTACCAATGTAATGTCATGTGTCTGTTTGTGAGTGTATGTGTGATATGTGTGTAGGGATGTAATAGGAAAATGGGCACACTTTGAAATATATATTTTCCAATAATTCACTATTTAATTGAAGTGATAATTAAATATCAAGCTAGTAATATGTATAATATATTTTAGAGGGTCTTGGAAATAGTATATCGATATAAATAAGAATACCGTGGATTGTGGATTGGCACCTTATGGTTTATGAGCTAAGCTCACAGGATAGATTTAGATATTTTTGTCTTTCTGAGTTTTACTTTTTGAAAAAAAAGATCTCATCTCTTCCTGCCATAGGAATTCTCAGTTTCCTCTGTTTAGAAACAAATTGGCATCTATCTTTTCCTTTCTTCAACACACACAAACACACACACACACACACACACACACACACACACACACACACCACCTTTCTAGTTCCTGGGAATAAAGTAATGAACAAGATGCCAAAGATTTTGCCTGAAAAGAGATTACATTCTAAAGAAAGAGATAATAAACAAAGAGGAAATAGTTAATACTAAGCATTTTGTGGTGGATTAAAATACACTGATATGGTGGTGTGTGACTAGTTGAGAGGATAATCATTCTCAAGTTTATTATAGAATTGAGATGAATGCATAAAGAAGTATCTATAAAAGCTATCTCCTGTGTTCCCATTTAGCACTAAGATATGTATCCAATATATTCATACAGTTGAATCTTTAAAAATGTTCTAGTCATTTAATTATTTAAACATCATTAGATAGTATGTAGATAGGCTAGAGTTATATATGTATCACACTTTTACAATTTTCACTTGGTAAACAGTATTAAAAACCAGTGTTGTTTTGTGTTTTCAGATCTTCACATAAATAAATAGCACGGGCAGAATTAAACTAGAAATAAATAATTAAGAAAAGGAAAGGCTTTGATTTCTTTTCCCTGCTGAGAAGGGCACTTTAATTGATGATGATGCCACCTCTATTGCTCTCAAGCAAATGTCCGCCCCAGGGGCCAGACAAATATAAAGTAATTTATTAAAGCAATCATAACTATATTCTAATTTATAAGCAGTTTGGAATGTCTGAGAGATTACCTGCTGTCTCTCTCTTCCTCTTTTTGACATGAGATAGTTTTCTCAGAACTGAAAACAGATGTACCAAAGAAAATATTGCCTTTTTATTTCCAACAATTTCACTTTATTTCCCTTTAGAATTAGAAAGAACTGACAATATCACAAAGAAACAATACATTTAACTTGAAATGTCAGTTTTCTATTATTCTATATTTCAAATGAACTATAAAGTCTTTCCACTTTGAAGGACTTTTGTAACTAAATACAGTTTATCCAGATTACCCAGGATGACCTCTTGGATGCAGAATACTATTTACAGATGAAGAGGTAAAGCAATGCCAAAGCTAATTAGCATGTGGGTTTTGGTAATTTTAATATTATCTTCTAACAGTATACCTTACAAATTCATCAGCTGATCCAATGTGCATGTGGCACATAGTCTAAGGATATTTAGATGGACTCATTGTCCATAGAACTGTCATACATAGAGGACACTGGAAAAACTGACTTGTGCTGCATGCAAATATCTACAGTCTTTTCTCTATGCTATCTTTACTAAATGTATCTCAGCATATTGTTTTTCCTAGATAGGTTAAGTTTCCATTGTCAAAACACTAAATATTATTGCCTGTGTTCCAGTATCTGCTAATGCAATTAGTAATCTGCTTATCTCATGGACATAACAAAGAAATCGTTTGACTAGGTATTTGGAGCATGACAGCCATAGACTTGTGCCAGACATCTTTAGCATAATAATAATACTGCATCACAAGCCTACTATGTATAAAAACATACCAAGCTGGGTGTGGTGGCACAAGCTTATAATCCCAATACTTGGGAGGCTGAGACAAGAGGATCTCAGGTTTGTGGCCAGCCTCAGCAACTTAGTGAGATCCTCTTGCAGAAAAGAAAAAAAGTAGGGCTGAAGGTATAGCTCAGTAATAGGATGCCCCTGGGTTCAATCTCCAGTACCACAAAAACAAAACAAAACAACAAAAAACATACAAACAGTATACTTTTAGAAGAGAGGAAACATCCAAACTTTAGATGATTCCTTTTTTCATTTCTATTCAGATAGAGCCCAAAGAAAAAATAATAATTTTCCCTTTTATTAAAAAAAAAACAAAACAAAACAACAATAGATCTATGACTTCCAAACTTCTTTTGGAAATGTCACTAATATTTAAATCATTTATATTTCTAACCACAAAATTATGCTTCAGTTATTTATTTTCTTCACTCTCTCATCAAATCCATCACCAAGTTTTATCTTACTTCTATATACTAATTGTCATCAAATCCATTTTTCCATTTCCATTGCTAGAACTCCCACCACATATGCCTGCACTATTTCAATAAACTCAGATTTATGCTTTTAATTTCTTTTCATTTTGGGAGCATGTCATTTATACTAACTGCATTATTAATCTTCCCCAAGTAGGATTTAATCATAACATCCTCTTTTCCAAACACAACAGTCTCCATTTCTTAGATATTTAAGTTCAAAATTCTCTTATCTATCATTATTCAAATTTCAACCACAACTTTCAGATTTATCTTTTACTTCTTTGCATAACCTATGTTTAAAACAAACTGGATGACTGGTCACTACCTAGCAAACTGCAAATGTTTCAACTTAGTAATTGGAATTTCCAGTGAACAGTTAAGATTTTAGTAAAGTGTTACTAAGAAGGCGAGATGTGATTATATAAAAGTTTCTTAGTAATAGTTTTGCATTCTTAAATAATTTTTACTAGGTAGAAAATAAGCTCACAATATCATGTCATAGGCTGTAATATATATTTTTTCCCAAGTTCTGTGTCCTAAAAGTGGACCCTTATAAATAGAGAATTTCCAGAGTCCTTCTGCCCAGGTTAGTGTATACAGGTAACTCCAGAGATGTAGAGAGACCGTTGGAACAGAATTTAGGAGAAAATGTTAAAGAAGTCTAAAAGACTTTCTATCAGATGCATGAAGTTCTGGAATATATATTTGGTATAGGTTAAAGAGACCAAAGTTATATCCAGATTTTTAAAAATTCCATTAATTAATTTAGGAACAAACTAAAAGTTAAGGAGAACATATATTCAGGTTTGAGAGACCCTACAGCAAGACTAAGTGACTGAAGGGAAAGCATAATAAAAAAAATATACTATGAGGAAAGAGGGGGATTAGAGTGGGATATGGAAAGAAATACACCAAGGGTTGTGTGCATGTATACTTTTATAGCATTGAACTTCACTATGATATATAATTGTGATGCACTAATAAATGTATTAAAAATAAACGTGGGATGGAGGGTGGAGTTGTCTCCCTAAAGCAGTAAAACTATGATGATAATGACCCAAGACTAGAAAATCTACAAGTGTTGCTATTTTGAATTGTGTGGCAGGAAAAGCCAGAGCTAATGAAGGAGGTCTCTAAATTTCACAATGGAAAACAACAGAAACAAAAATGTGGAAATATGTTCAGTCTCTACAGAGGATAAGGAAGTCAGGAGTCAGGAGTCAGCAGTCAGGGATAAAAAGAACGGGTTCATTTTTAAGGAGCTTCATTATGGTTTTTCAGGTTTAGAAATTGATAATTTAAAGCCAAGGTTGGGAATAAAATATTATCATTATTATCAAAGCCTGATATGGTCTGAGGAAAATTAAGTTTACTTAGAATATTAAATACTTAAAACTCAAGCTAGGTACATATTGCTTATTGAGGACAAGTACTGTTTCTGTTATTTTTTTTAACCATAAATTAAAAATTGGTTGAATGAACAGCAGCTCTAAATTCACTAAATATGTTCTATGTCAAGGCAAAAATTGTCCTCATGTTTGTAGCATAAAGCTGCTTGTTAAAATATTTGTATAACAATTTGTTAACCTATTTGGTGGAAGATTAGCAATGGAACAAGTTTTTCATGTGTATAATAAAATAAATATTCATACTAAAGAAAATCCTCAGTTTTATAGCTTAACAAAACAAGTCCATACAAGATAGCTCTACATATAAGCCTGCACGTGTGTGTGTGTGTGTGTGTGTGTGTGTGTGTGTGTGTGTGTGTGTGTGTGTGTTTGGCTATGCGGACATGTGGATGCAAGATAAAATTTGTTATCCCCCTAAGGAGATTCACTCTCTGGGGAAATTGATATATAAATGAAGCAGAATGTACTAATTACTTATATAATGATCCTATTAATTTTTTATGTTGATACTATAAAAAAATCACCACAGACTTAGTTGCTTAAAATAACACATAATTTACAAATTATAGTGTTTTAGGTCAGAAGACCAGAATTTTTTTTTTTTTACCAGACAAAAATCAGATTTGGGAGAGTTGCTTGAGACGTTCTGCTTCTGAGATACACATCAATCTCTTATTTTATTTTGAAATTGCATCTCACTAAATCTCTGTGTGCTTGCCATGGACCTGCAATCCTCTTGTCTCAGCCTCCCAAGTCCTGGGATTCCAGGTGTGGGCCAGCACACATGGCTAGAGCTGCTTTTTTTTCTGGAGCCACGCTCCCTGAGGTTGTTGTTAGAATTGAGTTCCTCATGTTTGGAGGATCAAAGTCCCCATATTCTTGCAGCTGTTAGCTGAGGACTATTCCTATCTTCTATAGGCTACCATATTCCTTGATCATGGCCTCTCTTTCCATCTTTAAATACGGCAAAGGCAGGCCTCATCCCTCTTGTGCTTTGCATCGCTCTTGCCTTTTTCCAACTTGAATCTCTCTGGCCCACACTTTCACCTTACTCTTCCATTGACTCTTGTGATTAAATATGGTTTATCCAGATAATCTAGGATAACCTCCCCATTTCAAGGTCTGTAACCATAATCACATCACAGGTTCTGTGGATTAAAGCATAGACCCAATAGAGGACATGGGGGGTATTATTATAACTACCACTGTGGTCAAAATAAAAATCATGTGAGAATCTCATGCAGAAGAGAAAAAATGTAAATGAATTAGACCTTGAAGTATGTAATTGCTATATTAAGTCAGATAAAGCCATTTAGGATACACTTTTTTATTTTTTTTCTATCCTCTGGAAGCATTAGGCTTGGCTGCTGCTTTGTTTGTGGACTTATCTCTAAAACTGATGGTATTTTCTAGTATGTATTTTATTTCTTATTATTTTAATGATAAAGGTTTAGTTATCTATTAGCTATATACTTGATAAAATTATCAATTTACACAAGATTTTCAAATTTTGTCATCAAAAGTTATATATTGTTTAATTATTTTAAACATTCTGCACATATATACAATTTTCACATTTTTAATCATATATATTTAAACCTTATGCAAATTTTAAAATGAATTTTGGTAGATTTATCAACTTTAGTCATCTTACAAATGGTCAACATTTTACTTTGATGGTTTTTTAAAACCTTGATTTCTCCCTCATTAATATCTTTATCTTTTCTTTCTCTTTCCACTAGTGTTATTTTATTACTTCTTTTACAGTGCTTTGAACATTTGCTTTTATTAATCTTTTATAATATAATGTCTTAGGCAATATACTTCCCCTTACATGTTGTTCTATTCGAACCTTACACATTTGAACCCATGAATCAATATAGCAGTTTAGTACTGCTCTTTTCCAATAGCTTTTAATGTTCATGTATTGTATTTTTCTCCTGTATCTATGAATCTACTCTCCATGAGTTCAAATGATATATATTTTAATTATTGATATATAATTGAAACTAGATTTATGGAAAGTTATGTCAACATTTTTAAAAAATTATACTTACATGCTGAAAAAAATGTGAATTCTATAATTGTTAGGGAAAGAGCTCTATCAGTCTTTATCAGATAAAAAAGTTAACTACATTTTTCAAAAATTCTGCATTTAACTAATTTTACAAAGCTGGACATGGTGGTACATGCCTGTAATCCCAGTATTTGAGAGACTGAGATAGGAGGATCACAAATCTGAAGCCAACCTCAGCAACTTCATAAGATCCTATTTCCAAATAAAAAATAAAATAGGGCTGAGGTTGTATCTCTAAAGTAGACTGTCCATCTCCAACACCACAAAAATATTTTTAGTGGTTGATCTAATAATTATTTAAATATGAAATCAAATCTCTTTTATGAGACTTGTGCATTTAATAAATGATTGCTTATAATTCCATTTTTCTTAACTGTACACATATTGACACATCATTATAATCCAAAGTTCATACTTAACTATAGAATCCATTCTTGGTCTTCAGCAGACCACTATTATTACACTAACATAAAGAATAATTCTATTGCCTTAAAAATTCTTGGGGTTCTTAGGTGTCCATTCACTGATGAATAGATGAAGAAAATATGATATGCATACAATGGAATTCTACTCAGCCACAAAGAGGAAGAATATTATGCCATTTTTAAGAATATGTGTAGAACTGGAGAATATTATGCTAAGTAAGAGTATTCAGTCACAAAAAGTCAAGGATGATCTGTTTTTTCTCATATGTGGAAGCTAGAAAGAAAATAGGAAACATAAAGAACTTTACATAATTCAGAAAGCAACTGTAGGGTAGTTGATGGGGGTTAAGGGATCAGATTACGGAGAGGAAGAGGGAGGACTGAAAAAGGAAACAGTTCAAATACACTGGAAATATATGTAGGTATCACTTCCAATTTTATTAGCTCATGAGAGGAGGAAGGGCTTGGATTGTGGAGGAAAATACACAGAGTTGTGTGCATGTATATTTTTAACACATTAAATTTATGATGTATAATTATAGCTCACTAGTAAAATGAATTTTAAAAAATATCTGGGTTCTGTCTATTCATCTTATTACCTAAACCCTGGTATCATTAATCTTTTTATTGTATCCATAGTTTTGCTTTTTCCAGGATGTCATATATTTGCAATAA
Source organism: Graphiurus murinus (assembly GCA_004027655.1). Lineage (NCBI taxonomy): Eukaryota > Metazoa > Chordata > Mammalia > Rodentia > Gliridae > Graphiurus > Graphiurus murinus. The sequence continues at coordinate 9,723 of PVLC010012637.1, forward strand.
TACAGTATTTATTATCTGTGTATTGGCTTCTTTTATTCAATAATATGTATATAAGATTCCTCCATAATTTTTCATGCCTTGAAAACTTGTATCTTTTCAGAACTGGATAAACTTCTATTAGATGTATGTACCACATTGCTTATCCCTTCACCTACTGAAGGTATTACATTTTCTCCCAAGTTTGGAGGATTCTTAGTAAATCTGTTTAAATATATATTTATTTAAATATATATATATATACATATATATATGTATATATATATATCTTTTTGTGTGGATTTAAATTTTCAATTTGTGGAAAACTATTGTTATATTTTATTTTAGTTTTGTAAGAAGCTGACAAAATGTTTAACAAGTGGCAATATAATTTTTATTCCTATCAACAATTAATGGAAATTTTGCAGCTCTACATCCTTGTCAGCATAAGATGCTAGCTGTGTTCCAGATTTTGGTCATTTTAATTTTTATGGTGTTATATCAATGGTAATTTGGTAATTTGTAATTTTAAGGGCATATGATACAGGCATCTTTATATTTTTAACTCGTATATCTTCTAGGTTAAGTGTTTGTTCAGGTCTTTTGTCTAAATTTTGAAGAAAGTTTTTCATTTTCTTGTTGTTAGGTTTGAGAGTTCTTTGCATATTTTAGTTAATTATTTATATATATATATATTTTTTTTTTTTTGCAAATTCTTTGTCTCCGTCTGTGGTTTTTCTGTTTCATTCTCTCCGCATTATCTTTACAAAAGTTCTTAATTATTTCATGCCTTTGTTGTCATCATTGGAACGCTGTTATATACCAGGCCATCTAGAATTTCTTCTATGCAATCTTGAAAGAGTTTTTGAGTTTTTTATTGTACAGTTAGGTGTATGATATATTTTGAGTTAATTTTTGTCTAGATTTACTTTTTTTTTTTTTGTATGATGTTGACTTTCTCCAGCACCACTTGTTGAAAAAGGTTGTTTTTTCTCCATTTTACTGTTTTTGTGTGTTTGTCCAAAGTCAGTTGACTATATTCATGTGAGTCTCTTTTTAGGATTTCTAGTCCATTGATTTCTCTGTTTCTTCACCAATACCACACTGCCTTTATTACCATAGTTTTATTGTAAATCTTGAAGTCAGGTAGTGTAATTGTTTTAATTTTATGCTTTAATATTTAGTTGACTATTCTATCATATGAATGCTAGCACCAGTTTGTCCTTATTCACAAAGTAACCTAATAGAATTTTTATTAGAATCACATTAAATTTATAGTTAAGGAGAAATAACATCTTGACAGTATTTTCTTCCTATCCATGAATTTGGGTTACCTCTACATTTTTATGAGAATTTAATAGTTTTCCTCATAAAAATGCATATTCCTCTTGTATGTGTTTTGTTACATTTATACTCAAGTGTTTAATATTGATCATGCTAATGTAAATGGTATATTTTTAATTCAAATTCCATTTGTTCATTGCTGGTATATAGTAAAGTGATTTTTATATATTAACCTTGTATAGTACAATTTCATTATAATCACTTACTAGTTACAAGCTTTGTTCTTCATTATTTTCCTCATAGATGACTGTCATCTATGAGCACTGAAAATTTTCTTTCTTCCTTCACTCCCTGAATACATTTTTTAAAAATTTTCTTATGGCTAATGCCTAAGAGTTTCAGTATCACATTGAAAAATAATAGAAAGAAGAGGCAGTCATGTCTTGTCCTGATCTTAAAGGAAAGCTTTATGTTTAACACCATTAAATATGATAGCTTTAGATGTTCTTTATCAAGTTGAGGAAGTTTTTCTTTATTCTTACTTTTAAAAATTTTCATTCTAAATGGATCCTGGATTTTGTCAAATGCTTTCCTGCATCTCTTAATGTAATCATATAATTTTTCTTCTTTTGTCTATTGGTATAATGGATTATAGACATTGATTTTTCAATGCAAAACTAGATTTTCATACTTGGAATAAATCTGACTTAGTTAAAGTGTATAACTAATTTTAGATATTGTTGAATTAAATGTGCTTATATTTGTTTGAAGATTTTTGTACTTAAGTTCATGAGGGATACTGGTTTGAAGGCTAATGTTAGCCTGAAAGAATGAGATATAAACTATTACTTTTGCTGGTATATTTTGAAAAGGATTTGGAGAGTTGGTATACTGTCTTTCTTAAATATTTTATAGAATGTCCAAGTGAATACAACTGGTCATGGTATTTTTCTGGTTTGGAAGGTTATTAATTATTGACTCAATTTATTTAATAGATATTGGTCAATAATCTATTTTCTTCTTGTATGAGTTTTAGCAGATTGAATATTTCAAGGAATTTTTCCATTTAATCTGGATTATAAAATTTGTTGGCATAGAGCTGTTCATGATTTTTTATTATAATTTTAATGTCCAGAGGATCTCTAGTAATGTCTTCTTCAGGACTGATATTTGTAGTTTTTGTCTGAAAGCTAGTTCTCTCTCTCTCTCTCTCCTCTCCTTTCTTAGTTCTTAGCCTGGCTAAAGGTTTATCAAGTTTATTGTCCTTTTAAAGAATCAGCTTTGGGTTTTGTTGATTTTCTCTATTAATTTACTCTTTTCAATTACATTAACTTTTGTTCTATTTATTATTATTTCTCTTTTGCTCAGTTTTGGATTAAGTTTGTCATTATTTTCTACTTTCCTAAGGTAAAAACTTAGATAATTCATTTTAAGCATTTCTCATCTGCTGAACACATTCAATGCTATAATTTTCCCTCTAGGCATGACTGTCACTGCATCCCACGAATTTTTCTAAGTTATATTTTAATATATCTTAAAATATTTTTAAAATATTTCATGTATTATTTAGTAGGATTTTTTAATCCTAAAGTATTTTAGTATTGTTCATATCATTAAATTTGTTTTATATCAGAGAAATTTTACATCTTTGTAGCTTCCTGATTATAACTGGAGTTTTCCCCTTAAGCCTAGTATCTTTAATTTAGGAGAGATGGAATGTAAAATGAAATAGTTTTAAGATTTTTTTCCTGTGTAAAGTACTACTGTTTGTCTGAAATTTACCTTCTGATTTTTTAAACTTTCTGGATATTGTAATTTGAGTATGTAAAAATAGCAAGCAAACTTTTTCTTTTCTATTAAAATCTGTGATTGTAATTTATTTAAGTAGATTGTATATTCAAGATACTTTGTGTTAAATTATAACTAGGGAACTAACTTCCTAATTATTTCCATAGCTTAAATAGTATTCATCATTTCTCAACTTGAATTGTCTATATCTACCTTTAATAACTATATTAGTACCCTAAATGTTAGGGGCCAATTAATATTTAATTTTTTTTGATAAGTTAAATTCTTCTCTGGTCTTCACAAATAATTTTTCTAAAACACGTGACATTCTACAGTATTTTAAAATTAGAATCTTGACTCCAGTCAAGATTTTGTCAACAAATTGTTGTAATATTGTCTATATTTTTTACATAAGCCTTTCTTCTTCTCAAGTACTTCTAAATAACAGACTACAGTTACCTACAGGTTTTCTTCTGTAAGTTTCCTTGCCCAGTTGAGAAAATTTAAGTACTAATGTAATTGAGTCTCTGTGAATAATGTCTAATCTTCATCTTAGCCACTTTAGAGGCACATTACTGATTGACATGCAAATATTTACTGTGTGCCTGTTATATGCCAGATATTATATTAAGGGCTGGCTATACCATGATAAGTAATTTCTGGCTTCATGGAGCCTATAAACCAGTAAGAAAGACACTCAACAGGCACTGTAATTTCAATAACTTATGCAGTCTTTGACGATTAATCTGAAATTAATGTTTCTCCAAACATGTCCTTATATTTATCCTTGTCAAATATCTTCTTTCTCTCCAATTGTCTTTTGCTGCCATTCAATGTTATGCTCTACATTGCATTCAAATCCAAGTTCACATCAATTTTCCATATTTCGGTTCCATCATTATAAATAATATATTGCCAGACTAATTACTATGTTTTTGTCTTTCTTCCCTATGATTAAATACTCATGCTATGGCCAATTTCAAATTACCAAAAGGACATCACTGAACATTAATTAGGGAAGGGAGTTACAATAGCAAAACATTACATAGTATTTTATAAAAAATCTCAATCCTATTTCAGATCTATTGATTCAGAAATTATGGGAAAGGGGCCAAGAAATTATGTATTAACAAGGCTTCAAAGTGATTCTTATGCACACTAATGCTTGAGAGTCACTGATCCTATGTAAAACCCACCATGTTGTAGAACCTAATGTATGTCTCTTAATTTTGTTTTCCTCATTGATAATATATAATTAGCTTCATAAATATCTTTTTCTCTACACTAGTCACATTTATTTAATTCTGCAATATACACACTAATAAAGTAATATGACTAAATAAAAAGAAGATATAAATTTGTGTGGGATGAAAAGTCAAATGAGTATTCTATTCCAAAACTAAAATTAGTCAAATTAAACTGAAAATCTGCACTGTGCAAATTCAAATTATAACTGTGGAAAATTTGCATTGTGTGAGGACAGATTATCCAGGCCAAAGATATGCAAACGCTACAAAAACGTCCTTTCAGTTTAGAATCACATTTAAAATGAACTAAAAAGCTCAAAACAAAGAATACGCCAATATTTGAGTTGATTGATCCTCAATTATGACTCTAGGTTTAAGGTAACTTGGTAAAGGTTTTATTATTCAATTTTATTTAATATCTCATTTGAAAATTACTAGCATAAGTATTCACAATTAGGTAATAAGGATAGGACAACAAGAAATATACCTATATCCAAGGCTCTTGAAAAAAAAATGAATGCCAATTAAACAGTTTTCTGTAATTTGATTTGTCAGTAAATCATCATTATCTTGAGAGTGCACGGTAACAAAGCAGAATACACAGTAGAAGTACAAATCTAATTAGATGTGTCTTCAGGGAATTAGTGCTATGTAACCCTTTGCTCATTGGTTTTTAACTTTTATATTCATATATAGTCAACTGACCCTTGTGTACTTTCCCTACAACTGACCACCACCATTGTTATTCTTGTTATTTCTATATTCCTCACAGAAATGCTTTTCTACTCCTCTGTGTTGAGTGTGGAATAAGAATGTACATCTACTCTTCCCATAGCCAAAACAGCTTTGTATCTAAATTGCCACTTCTAAGACAAAACTATACAGAAGCATGTTAAGCCACCAGTAGAAGCTCTGCTGCAGAGTCAAGCTGCACTTGAATGTTTTCTTGGTTGTCCAAACAACTCATTGATATTCAACCCTGGCTTCATTAGAAACACCTTGAGAAGTGACTTCAAAAGACTAAGAATGGCACCACTATATGATCCAGGTACACTACTCCTTGTAATCTTTCCCAGAGAGTTAAAGTCAAGCTACTCTAGAGATACATACATACCCATGTTTATAGTAGCACAATTCACAATAGCCAAATTATGAAATCAACTGAGGTGTCCATCCACAGATGAATAGATAAAGAAAATGTGGTACATCTATATAATGGAATTCTACTCAGTCATAAAGAAGAACAAAATTATGACATTTGTGGGAAAACTACTGGAGAAGATTATGCTAAGTGAGTATTATGATTAGATACAGAATGTCCCCTGAAAGAGCTCATGTATTGATGTTCAGAGTTGATATAATTAAATCATGAGAATCTTATCAGTGGATATTTTGGGTGGTAACCTAAGCAGTTAGGTGTGGCTGGAAATGATGGGTCTTTGGGAGTATGTCCTTAGAGACCTTGCTGTGTCTTTGAATTCCCTTTCTTTCTCTCTTGCTTTTAGCCTCCATGATGCAAATGCAGAGCACTTGCTCGTTCTCTCTCTCTCTCTCTCTGTCTCTCTCTCCCTCCCACCACCATGCCCTGAACTCTGCAAATGTAACCAGCCTGACATGGACTGAAACCCTGAAATCTCCAGAATTGTGAGCAAATAAATATTCCTTCCTCTAAGTTATGTGGTCAGATTTCTTGAGTCACAGATGTAAGAATGCTCACTGAAACAATGAGACCAGCCAATCTCAGAAAGTCAAGGGTCAGAGGTCATATTTTTCCTCTCATATGTAGAAGCTAGGAGAAAATAGGAAACAAAAATAACTTCAAATAAATGAGAAAGAGCAGTAGAATAGTGAAAGAGGACTGGGTGAGGGAGGTGGTGAGGGTAAAAAAGGAGAATCGAGGGAGAAAACAGCTCAAAAAATGCTATATCTATGTATAAAGGTATCATTACTAATCTTATTAACATGCAGGTGGAGGGATGGTGTAGCATTCCACGCAACTGATGTTGCGTTCCAAGCCACACGAGGTAGAGCAAAGCAGGGCCGAGCGAGAGGGAGAGTGTCGCGGCCGGGCCCACCACCCTGGGGAGTCGGGGAAGCCCCCCAAAAAACCAGCACCAGCAGGGAGTCCAGTCAGTGGTCAGGCGGCGGCGCAGAAACTCAACTTTATTGGAACATACAATACATTATATGGGCAGGTTAGGTAGGGAGGTGAAGCTGGGAAGGGGGAGCCAATGGGAGCAGATCTCATCACCCATAGCTGTGGGGGAGGGAGGTAGGCCTTTCCTTGACCCACCCACAGGCTTCCCTAGGTCGGAGGGGTCAGATTTCACCAAGAAAGGTCAGAGCCTGTGAGTGCCAAATGCCATATAACATGAGCGATCCCTACAGGGTGGAATCTGGAGAAAATCACACCAAATTGTATGTGCATGTATGTTTGCATCACATTGGACCTCACTATGATGCATAATTATAGTGCACAAATAAAAGTATAGAGAAAAATATCTGAGCTGAACATGAATCACATTACTGGAAGTATGTACATGCCGTCTGTACTTCATGTATGATTATTATTTTACAGGCATGCTAGGGAACCACTGATATTCCTTAACTTGTAAAGTATGACACAAAAACATAAAAAGAAGTACTGCTAAGCTGGACAACTTTGTCTGAGTTCTACCCAGTATTGGCATAACAAAGGTAAATTGAACCCAGCTGCAGTTTTGCATGCCTATAATCCCAATGCTTGTGAGGTTGAGACAAGAGAATTACAGGTTTGAGGCTAGCCTCAGCAACTTCACAAGACCTTGTTTCAGAAAAAAAAAAATTAAAAAGGCTGGGGGAGTAGCTCAGTGGTAGAATGTTCCTCAGTTAAATACTCACCACCAAGAAAAAAAAAAAAAAAGGAAATTGGTTCACCTTAAAACCTGAGAGAATTCCTTTAATTTGGATAATTGCAATGCCTACTAAAATTAATTTATAATATATGAATTAGTATTATGAAAGGAACTGGCTACCTCACTGATAATGTGATTTAACCAAATACTACAACATCCAGAAAATATGGAAAGCCCAAACTAAAGAATTCATAGTATTTCATTGTCTTCCTGCCTACCTATGATCTTGTGCCAATCCTGGTAAAAAAATTGTCATCATGGGAAGGGATTCTACTCTGATTATTTGATTTCTGGTAGGATTTGGTTACATGGGGATTTCTTAGAACTTCAGAAAACCAATCTTGTTCCAAGGCTCATAGAGAAGCCTAGGAATAATTCATTTCCTCCAATCTCATACTCACTTAAATATTTACACACACAATATATTATTCACGTGTAAGACCTAAATTCAAAATAGAATGTCAAAATTGCTGTAGACAAATGAGGACTCATCAAATCTATCATCTAATTTTCTCAAGTTGGTCAGAGAGCAATATACCCTGAGATATATTTGCAACTAATGAATGCACAGTATGCATCTTGCATGATGACTCATTGGAATTCACATATCTCCATCTTGGTTTTCTTATTTTAATATGACAATAGGACAATCTAAATTATTGAGGATGTCGTAAGGATTAAATAAGATGATAAGTATTACATTTGCATGATTATGTTGATTGGAGAAAAATGGTAATAGGGAAGTATTGGGAAATAGAGATGGCACAAGATGAACAAACACAAAAAACAGGTAGCACTCTCCACTAGTATGCTTCATATCTGACTTCCCTAATCCGATTTTAATATAAAAGACAATCTGAATCATTTCAACAAGTGCAGACATTACTCCACACCCACCTACCACCACAGGGATGCCAACACTACCTGCTGTCACTTGTGCAGGTGGCATGAGGACATATGCCAAATTAGTAGTTAAAGAAGTACTGGAACCCCTTTGGAGTCCTTGTCCAAATGATTCTTCTAGCACTCAGATTCCACTACTGTGACTTTATGTAGCTTAATTGTTTGTATAATTTGATGTCTTCTAGATTATAAGATGTTGGAGAACAAAAGTTTTTACCTATCTTGTTCTTTGGTGTATCTACTGTGCCTGATGCTTAGTAGAAAAAAATAAATAGTTTTGAATAAATAAACATTTGGAAACTACTCCCAAATGATTTCTCAGGTTAGAGTGTAATACTAATCTTTTTTTTTGTTTGTCTCCCTATAATGACTCTTAGCCAGAAATGTTTAGAAGAGTGTTATTTTTGTTGTGCTGGTGGGTTGTTTTGTTTGCTTATTTTTAGTGCTATTTCAGCAGTCTGTACACTTTCTACATGTATAAGTTTTATAACTGCCTCTGCTAATTCCATCTTTAAAAATGCTATAACACAATACCCTTAATAAAGTATGTGCTCTGGGAATGAACACTTTCTTTGACAGTAGTTGATAAATATCTTCTAGGTTCATTGTGGTTTGTAAGGCCCTCCCGAATTATGTGAAGACTTTGTATGATATGGTTGTTTATTCTGTGGCATGCTAAAAATTTTGTTCACTTTGTCTCTGTGTGCCAATCTTCTCTCTAGGTAGATGTTGGTAGCTATTTGCTTCCACAATGGATGATTATTATTTTATTCTTCTGTGTAGGTGGTTGTTTTCCAAAAATGAATGTTTGGATCAAAACAGTTTAGTCAGTGATTATATGTAGGCAGCCTAGTTCTTCCTTCTAACCTGCTGTCTCATGTACACTTAAGTATTCTTTTTAACTTTTAACTTATAATCATTGAACAGAAACTAATTTCTAGGCTTGCAGGGAAGCTTTATTTCCTCAGGAACACTTTAGTTCTCTTGATAGACCAGACTTTCTAGGATTAAAATCAAACAAAGTGACTTTATTAAATTTTCTTAATGCCAAGATTTGTCCTTAAGTATAAGAAACAACATATTTTCTGGAAGTAATATTGCTTTGGGAAGAACTTTAGCCCATGAATAAAGTACATAGAATTTTTATTTTAGCTAAACTATAAAAGAATTCACAAAAAATAAACCATATATAAGTATGGTTTATATCAGTATATCATATATGTATATATATCATATATATGCCATATATATATGACATAAGGCATATATACATGTCTAAATGAGGTATATTTCTAAATTATTTTCAAGCACTATCCTTTACAGGTCAGAAATATGATTTATATAGTTCATCAGAATATGATGTGTATGCAAGGTGAGTTTTTTTTTCTCCATTTTGGTACAGGAAACTGAACCCAGAAGCATTCTATCTCCAACCTACAACCACAGCCCTTTTTATATTGAAACAATATCTCACTAAATTGTTGAGATTGACTTTGAACCGGTGATCCTCCTGTGTTAATCTTTCAAGTACTGAGATTACATGTGTGTACACCTGTGCTCAGCTGCAAGGTAAATTCTAAAAGGTGTTAATGTGTAACTTTGTCCAATCTCACCGTGCTTCATGGTAAAATATATTTAATATTGAATATTCTGAAACAGTGTGTCTATATACTATATTCTTAATAGGGTCCCTTGTTTTCTGTACCTTTACTTGCATGAGACAGTATCAGCCCCTAGTAGAATAACTGTTCCTTGTTATAAAGGAATGGTCTAAGAAAACTTGTGGGGACTTTTATAAGCAAGTGCTATTTCTTCAACCAAAACTAGAAACAAATAATGAATCTGCTATTTTCATATAATTTACACAACTCTTAAAAAGAGAACTAAAACAAGTTGAAAGCTGTCACTTGTCTCTTGGGAAATCAGGATAAAGAACTTAGTAAACATTAGGCATAACTTTAATTGTATTATTTTTAGTACTCTACTAAAGGTACTATTAACTAACTCCGTATGTGCACTTGTATTTCTAATAAAATACTTTTGGTGGGGTACTCTGGATTGAACCCAAGGGGATTCTACCTCCAGCCCTTTTTATTTTATTTACTTATTTATTTTTGTTTTTGTTTTGAAACAGAGTCTCACTAGGTTACTGAGAGTCTTGCTATGTTGCTGAGGCTGTCCTTCAAACTGGGATCCTCTTGTCTCAGCTTCCCAAGTATTGGGATTACAGGCATGTACCACCATATCTGGCTCTACAAAGTACATTTCTAAGCTGGGCATGGTGGCGCACGCTTGTAATCCCAGCATTTGGGAGGTTGAGACCGGAGGATCCGGGTTCGTAGCCAGCCTCAGCTACCTAGTGAGGCACTCCGCAACTTAGTGAGACCCGGTTTCAAAATAAAGAATAAAAACTAGGGCTGGGGATATAGCTCAGAGGTAGAATGCCCCTGAGTTCAATCTTCAGTACTGCAAAAAAAAAAAAAAAGTACATTTCTAAGGAAGCTATGGATATGATCACTGAAGTTCTAGAAAGCCATGGTAAGACCTATGGTTAGAAAAATTGGTTCTTACAAAGTTTCTCATGATATCTATGTATATTAGATGATATGAAGATGATAACCACTAGAAAATTACACATTATAAACTCCAAATTAATTTTCAGTCATTCGTGTTTAGAAAGCCTATCATAAGTGGGAGGAAAAATGTGTGGGTAGGGAAGGGAAGTATTTTTGAACTACATCTGTCTCTGAATTTATGCCACCTTCTCTAGTACTAGATAGAGAAGACAGAAATTGCTAATACAATTGATTAAAGGGTGTCAATCATACTGTAATTATTGACATACATTTTTTGTTATGAATATTGTGTTATTTTGCCTTTTTTATTGGTGTATTATAATCATACATCATTACGAATTTCAGAATAATAGAGACATACACGCACACAATACTCTGTGACTCTCCAGTAACTTCTATCCCACTCTGTCACTCTCTAAATGCATGACATTGAAATTGGTATTGATAAATTTTTGTGTGCACAACATGTCTATTGAAGTGTTTCTCTGGTCAAGTTTTCCTTCCCACTCCAACTTCTTCCTTCAGGTCCTCTCTATAACTCTACTAGGGTTTCTCCTCCTTTGTCTAGAATCTCTCCAGTGTGCCAATTTCTCCCTAGCTTTGACATATGAGGGAAAACATGCGACCTTTCACTTTTTATAAGTGACTAATCTCACTTAGCATAGTATTCTCCAGTTCCACACATTTTCCTAGAAATGACATAATTTTGTCCTTCTTTATGGCTGAGTAGAATTCCATTGTAAGTATATTTCATGATATTCATAATGTTATAATCCAATTATATGTTGATGGATACCTAGACTGGTTCCATATTTGGCTACTGTGGTTTGTGCTATATGTTTTTAGTTATGGATATAGTAGTATTTTGCTATTAGAAATACAAACCTGCATCCAAGTCAGGCCTTGGCTCTGATTTTGGTTGTTGAATTTTGGGCATTCATTCAGCTGTAGTCATTTACATTGTCTTGTCTTCTGAGTGTATTATACAAGCTGCTTATCACTTTCACCTCTTGTACCTCAAATAAATCAAAATAAAGGATGATTTTAAAGGTCTGGTTTTAAGGAAGAGGTGGAATTTATAAGTTCTGAGATAAAACCACTTATCCCTTGAACTAAGTGTTTGTTGGGGAGGCAGTGGGTCTCATTTTATATTATGCATTGCACAAATGGACTCCTTATGATGGAAGGTAAAGGCAGGATAAAACAATCTGTGGGCTGATCCAGATCCTATAATCAGTAGACTATTTCCATATCATAAGAGTTCTTCTGAATGTGTTCTCTCTGTGTAGACTGTTTTGATGGCCTTGAGGAAAAGACTAATAATTAAGACAAAGTTCTTTACTGCAAGAAGTTTATAATCCTTCCTTCTTTCCTTTCTTCCTTTTTGATGGAGGGTGAGTGGAAAGAATAAAGAAAACCATTAAAAATATACCTATGTTAGAAGTAATCTGTATAAGAAAATAGAAACAGAAAACTTTCAAAGACTACTTGTGCAAAGAATGTAATCTTTCCATATTTTTAGTGGAGAAAAGAAAAAGACAAGTAAAGAGATCTTTAAAGGGAGGGATTTTTAATAATTTGCACAAAATTCAAACTAGTTCCATGACAAGGTGCCCTTCTATGGTAAATAAATGTGATGAGAAAAACCATAGCAGTAAGAATGAAAATAGGTTGATTTATCTAGAGACAGCCTTACACGGATCAACAGAACATTAGAATAGAAAATCCCTTAAATATCTCATTTTTCTACACAAAGAGAAGAATGCTCAGGATGAGATAAGGAAATCAGATAGTAATGCACTCTAGGTATAATTTCAAATATTGACTTAGGAATTTGAAGTGCAGAAGGTCTCAAGATTTGCATCATTCTTGATTATAGACAGAGTTTTGGAAAATATATGTTTTCTCTATCATCAGTTTAAAGAGTGAATTTAAAGGACAAACACTAAGGACAAAAAGTATTAAAAAAAATACATATGCTCTATTACACTGGTTAAAAACCTTTTTCCCCCTTTGGTACTAGGGATTGTATCTACAGGTATTCTATCTCCAAGCAATACCCTCATTCCTTCTTTTTTTTTTATCTTCTTTTTTTTGTTAATTTTGAAAAAGTCTTGCTGAGTTGCTAAGGATATCCTCAAACCCGTGCTTCTCCTGTCTCAGCCTCCCAAATACTTGGATTATAGATGTGCACCACCATATCTAGCCACACTCTATTTTTAATGACCACTACAGCAACACTGATGAGTAGACAGTCTCAGTTGCATAGACATATATCCCCAATTATGTCAATCATATCTCTCCCAGGAATTTGAAGTTTCACAGACATTTCTCAGTCTCTAGTTTGTAACTTAATCTAAGGTTGGTCCAGCCACTTGTACACTAAGAGAAACATTACCAATCTTTAAGCTTAGCAAGGCAAAGACAGAGAGGAGAATATGTGGAATCAGGAAGAAGAGTGTTTGAATGAACATATATACAGGAAATTTCCTTATTATGAGTCACATTCAAGGTAGAAAAAGCAACTGACTACTGTAAATCCACCATTGGTACATTAGATGATGAAAAGACCTGCTGCTCAACTATAACAAACGTCTCTTAGGATAATACTTGTCGCGCATTAAATATGCCTCTTTGAATCTACCACCAATATGAAATGTGGGCCTCTGAAATAATGTTTTTGCAGCTAGGTGTGGTGGCACACGCTTGTAATCCCAACATTTGGGAGGCTGAAACCGGAGGATCCGGGTTCGTGGCCACTCTCAGCTGCTTAGTGATGTCCTCCACAACTCAGTGAGACCCTGTTTCCATATAAAGAATAAAAAAAAATAGGGCTGGGGCTGCAGTGTGGAGGTAGAATGCCCCCAGGTTCCAACCCCAGTACCACAAGGAAAAAAAAAAGAAATAACATTTTTGCTATGTAATCCTAACAGATTCAAATATATTAACAACGCAGATAAATCTCACTTCTCTTGAGGAAATTTGAAATTATTAGAACTGAGTGTCACATAGTAGAGCTGTGATTGTAATCATGTCACATATTCTTTAGTGAAGGTTATTTGAACTTGCCCAAGTTTCTAGCACAAGGTTGGATCCTGGTCATTCTGACTTGATTGAATCCTATGATTTAATCTAGCATTTTTCCATTAAATTCCTTGCTTATTCAAGACAGTCATTGTTGTGTACATGCAATTGAAAGTTTTATATAATTTAGTATATAAGAGTGGCAGAAAGTTACAAATGTAAATTGGTTATTTTGCAGGTGGTTACCTAGCATATCTGATGTATGAGCTCTGGAGTGTGTAAGCTGTAATAGGGTTTACAACAAGGTAATATTACATTAACTTCAACATGTAAAGTACTTTACAGGTTTTGAGGTTCTACTCATATATGAGCTTTTCTTATATTGACACTAACTCTTTAAAGCATGTATTCTTAATTTTACTCACATTTATATAGGTAGTGAGTATCAGGTTAATAGAGGTTACATAACTTGTCTAGTTCTTGTGATGCGTGAGTTGCAGGTGGGCATAATCTTCCAGTTTTTAAATTTCAAATCTCATTGACTTATCTCACTATATAGTGCAATTATGGTTGTCATTTGAAACAGTTATGAAGCATTACCTAGAGATTAGCACTTTAAAGATAAATAAAACATAAAGAGCAGAATTCTATCTTACTATAAGCCTTTAATAAAGCATTCACAAATTGAAATCTATAAAGCTTTAATAGTTATGTTAGAAATACTGAATATGTCTTGTTCTCACACCCCTTTCTTAAAGACTTCATCTTTTCTATAACTCTAGAGTTAGTATCCAGATTAGCTCAGTCCTTTGGGTTTAAAGTTTATAGTATTACACATCAGTTTCTAACATAAATCAGAAATATCATTTTCCCTCTACAAAGACCTTTTAATTTATAGCACAGATACTGTGTTCCAAGTTCTGGGCACAGGGTCCCTAAGGTCATGGAGACACAGGAGCTGAGATGGCAGTTCTGGGGTGACCATGACAGACAGTGCACAAATAGCTGAACCAGCTGAAAGCTCTACTTGGCAAAAAAGAAAGTAAGTAGATTCAGAACATTCAACTCCAGAGAACAAGAGTTGAGAAACAGAAAGTTTCTGTGTGATTACTGGAGTGACTGTCCTAAGTCTCTTCCTAGGAATTGAACACACAGGCATTCTATCTTTGAGCTACATCCTCCTTTCTATTTTATTTTTTTATTTGGAAACAGGGTCTCACTAAATTTCTGAGGCTGGCCTCAAATCTGAGATTCTCTGTTTCAGTCTCCCAAGTCCTGGGATTACAGGTGTGTGCCACCATACCTGTCTTAATATCCCTATTAAGTGCTCAATTCCACTCTCTGTTCTCAGATTCTTGTGTGAAACTCCTATATCCTTCCTCCAAATCTCTCACTAGTTGGGAGAGAACTCTGTAAGAACATGCTCTCTACTGATGGGGATTTTTAATATTCAAAGTTAAAGAGATTATGTAACCAAAATTTTATTTAAATATTATAAACAAATGGTTATCATATGTCATATCATATTTGACTTAAAGCAACAGAAATGTATATCTCATGGCTCCAGAGGTCAGAAGTATAAAATCTCCTTGAAGATAACAGAGAAGAATCTGTTTAAAATAGATAAGAGATCATGCTACTTACAGATATATGGAATCTTACCGATTGTCAACTTATAACTGGCCTGGTACAGTGACCCACACATGAGCCTGAATGAGGTTTAGTACAGTGATTTGTATCTTTCCTTGTATTATATATTCTAGGGGCTTTCTGGGACAACAATCACATTATATACAAGAAAGGGATATTAAGACAGGTATGGTGGCACACACCTGTAATCCCAGTACTTGGGAGACTGAAACAGAGAATCTCAGATTTGAGGCCAGCCTCAGAAATTTAGTGAGACCCTGTTTCCAAAAAAAATAAATAAAATAGAAAGGGGGATGTAGCTCAAAGATAGAATGCCTGTGTGTTCAATTGAAAAGATTATAAGTTCAATGCTAGAAGTTCAATGCTAGAAGACAGTGGCATAAAACCTAAAAAAAGTTTGTAGCAACAGACATATTTTACAATACATACAAACTCATAGAACATACTGTTCATAAAATTTTTTTGAATACAAACAAAAATATGAACCAAGATGATATAGTCCAGCCACCTGGAGATGAATATGGAAACTACCTAACTAACCACAGCTGCAGTGCTCTGCAGTGGAGTGGAGTGGGTGGAGAGAGGGACTTTCACTGAGATGATGTCTAAGTTATTAAATCTTATGATAATAAATAATAATGTTGGCAAGGTTCTACAAATTAGCCCAAGTCTTCTCAGATTCATACTTACAAAGTGATACTATAAAAATATGAAACATGACTTGACTAGGGGTCAATACTATGAAGGAAATTTGATAAAATATGATTGGCTAAATTTATGCCTGATG
This sequence comes from Graphiurus murinus, assembly GCA_004027655.1. NCBI lineage: Eukaryota > Metazoa > Chordata > Mammalia > Rodentia > Gliridae > Graphiurus > Graphiurus murinus. Next base: position 25,852 of record PVLC010012637.1, read on the forward strand.
GGAAAAACGTTCACATTACAGCTCCCATCCTAATCCTAGTGAAAAATGTAATTTTGTTTGTGTACCCATAATACATATAATTAAATCTTATGATGCATAAATATCAATATATTTCTGATTGCCTTGAAGAATATCTGCAAAGATTTATACCTCCAATTATTGCACAGGAATTTCTGACTACTTATATTGCTGCCAACACTAAGTGATATTACTTTCTTAATACACAGGCATACAATTTTAATGTTTAATTTCTCTTATTATTTTTTTGTTTGTTTTTTTGAACCCAAGGACATTCTACCTCCAACCTACACCCCCAGCCCTATTTTTTATTCTTTATTTTGAAACAGATTCTCACTATGTTGCAGAGGGCCTCACAAAGTAGCTGAGGCTGGCTGCAAACCTGGGATCCTCCTGTCTCAGGCTCTCAAGTACTGGGATTACAAGTGCGTACCACCATGCCCTTGCCTGGCTTAATTTTTCTTATTCTAATCACAAGTGAGATTGAGCATCTTTTTATTAACTTTAAAGTTAGTTCTTCTGTGAAATTCCTGTTCTTCTTGTTCCAAATTTCTACGAAATTTATTATAATTCTCTTGCATATTTTGGGGAAGATTTTAAAGTAATAATTTTATAAGATTTATATGCTAAGAATTTTATCTTGTTATCCATTTTTAATATTATAATGAAACAGAAATTACCAATTTTGATGCAGTTACATACATTTTTTCAGAGGAAAAATTATATAAATTTCAGAAGAATAGTTGGAAAATATATTTTTCCATTTTGCATGCTGTCTCTTTGTTGCGTACGAACTTTTTAATTTGATGCTATCTCATTTTCTGATATTTGGTTTTATTTCATGAGCTTTGGGGAGTTTTATTAAAGTATTGTCTATGTCTATATATTGGATAATTGACCCTATGTTCTTTTCTAGCATTTATAAAATTTCTGATCTCATTCCTAGGTCCTTGATCTACTTGATTTAACTTTTGTATAGAGTTAGATGGGGATCTAGTTTTATTCTTGTACATATGAATATCCAAATTTCCCAGAACCAATTGTCTAAAAGTTTGTCATTTATCAAATGTAATTTTTGGCAACTTTGTCAAAGATCAGATGACTGTATCTGTGTGGGTTTATCTCTATATTCTCTTGTCTATTCCATTGGTCAATGCTGAAATTCATATGAAAGAATAAAGAATCACAAGAGCCAGAGCAACAATGAGCAATAACAGAAATATTATAGAGATTTCAAATGAAAAATGCATGTTTTGGCTAAAATTTTGGTTGAGACTGCATTGAATTTGTAGATTAATTTAGAGTAATTATTATTTTTCAAGTTAAATAATATTATCATTGTTCAAAAATATAGTTATGCATTTCACCAGAGTTCTAACTTTTTTATTTACAAGTATCTTTCATTCTCACAATTAAAACTTAATAGACTGTGTTCTACCATCTCCCTGTCATATAATGAGATTAACAGAATGCTTAACAATATGTAATATAGAGGCTGGTGTGTAGTTCAGTAGTAGAACAGTTACCTAACATGTGCAAGGTCCTGAACTCAGTCTTCAGCAGTGAAAAATATACTTATATGAATGTGTGTATATATGACACAAATGATGATAACCTCATTAATCAACATTAATTCCCCAAACAAAATTATTCTTCTTACTTATATTGCTAATTTAACTGAAGTAATATAAAGGAATGTAGAAAATAAAAAAAATACAAAAACATAAAAATAAAATAAAAAAATTAAAGTTACTTGTAAATTCACTTGTCAAATATAATTATAGTTTTCTTTCCATTTTGGCAGGTTTAAAATGATACATTTTATATTAATAATATTATTCTTCTATTATGATGCTCCTAAAACATAATGGTGCTAATTTCACGTTACTTTTGTTTGATGCTTACAATTTTTGTTTCTTTCTTTCTAAATGATAAAACAAAAATTACCATGACATTCCATAAGTGAAAATGTACAGGTATGAAACTACGTCATGCATATCCGGGTCAACCCATAGTATTTGATATTTTACAACTATTTGTATTAAATGTAGATGATTAGTTTACAAAAAAAATGACACATGCATTTATGAGAGTCAAGTTAAGGGTCAATCCAAAACAAATAAATTTAAAAGTTAGCTTATGCTACATTGTCTCCCTAGCTAATATATTTTGAAATAGAGAAAAGAAAAACTTAGAGTCAGTGATAGATTAATATATAATACCTGACTCCATAAAGAATATAAAGCATCTAGGCATGGTCTCACATGCTTGTAATCCCAGTACTTGGGAGGCTGAGACATAAGGATCCCAAGATTGAGACCAACCCCAACAATTTGGCCACACCTTCAGCAACTTAGTGAGCTTCTGTTTCAAAATAAAAAGTAAAATAGGGCAAGGCATGTAGCTCGAACATAAAACACTCCTGGCTGCAATCCCTAGTATCACACATGCACACACAGAGTATAAAGCATTAATTAGAAGCATTAATTAATTAAAGTATTAATTAATTAATTTTGCAGTACTAGTCATTAAACCCAGAGGGTTATATATCTGATCCACATCTCTAGCCCTTTTTATTTTTATATTGAGATAGGGTCTTGCTTGTTACTCAGGCTGGTTTTGAACTTGCGATCTTTCTACCTCAGCCTCCTGGGAAAACTATAAAAAGTTGAAAAAAGAAATTGAAGAAGACTTTAGAAGATGGAAAGATCTTCCATGCTCTTGGATAGGCAGAATAAATATCATCAAAATGGCCATCCTCCCCAAAGTGATCTACAGATTCAATGCAATATCCATTAAATTACCAAGACCACTCTTCACAAACATAGACAAATCAGTCCTTAAATTCATTTGGCAAAACAAAAAGTCCAGAATATCCAAAGTAGTTCTTAGCAACAAAACCATGCAGGAGGCATCACAATACCTGACTTCAAACTATACTACAAAGCCACAGTGATAAAAACAGCATTGGCCAGGTGTGGTGGAGCACACTTGTAATCCCAGCATTTGGGAGGCTGAGACTGGAGGATTCGGGTTCCTAGCCAGCCTCAGCTACCTAGTAAGACCCTCCGCAACTTAGGGAGACCCTGTTTCAAAATAAAGAATAAAAAATAGGGCTGGGGGTGTAGCTCAGAGATAGAATGCCCCTGGGTTCAATCCCCATTACCGCAAAACAAACAAAACAAACCAACAACAACAAAAAACAGCATGGTATTGGCATCTAACCCAAAGAATGGAAGCCAAACTATCAGACCAGTGCATGTGTATATGTTTATAGCTGTATAATTAACAACTGCCAAACTATGGATGCCCATCAATGATGAATGTGATGAGGTAGCCTAGGAAAGTGAAATGTTAGGTAGAAGGAGGTATCGGGAGGAAAATATAGTTTTAATATAGCCTTTTTTAAAAAAATCTGGAGAGTAAAACCAACTCCACCCCTTGGAAGTTTTTCTTTGTCTCTTTCACCGCCAAACTCCAGAAGAGTCCAGCCCCCCACCTGAAGCCCACACCTGGAAAGGGGAGGATCCAACTTTTCTGTGACCAGCCCCCATCTGAGGAACCCACCTATCTGAGAGAGAGAGGGGGGTTGGAGAAGAGGACCCCACCCTCTCTTATAGCTTTCTGCACCCCCTTTGTTCGCCCCTTCCTGCTTGGGACCTGACCTTCGACCTGTCCGGGTAACCGGGGATTTTCCCCTTCTCCCTTCCCTCTGGGGACATGCACTTGGACTTGTCCGAGTGACCTATTCCCCTTTCCCTTATTTCCCTTCCTCCCAGTTTTCCCTAAATTTTAATAAAACCTGCCAGATGTTGTGACTGGTATGTGTTGAAATTCTTTTCTTCACAATGCCAAGGACCTAAGGATTTTGGGCTTCGTCGTACCCCATTACATTTGGCGAGCCAGGCTGGAGGTTCAGACAACATTTCGGCAGAAAAGTAAGTTTTTATTTACCGAAAATGATTAGAATTCTTGTAACTTTGTTAATCGCATTGGGGGCGGGAGCCAGCGTTGTAGGCGCGGACATCGGGTCCCATGGCGCGGGCCATGTCCCATTCCCCCGTCCGTTGCCACGTGCGCCGGTGGGAGTCTCCAGGGGGGAAGCGCCATGCCGTGTCCCCATCCCCCGGGTCACAGCCAGGCCTCCCGGAGCGAAGCCTACATTCCCTGCGGGCACAGACACTGCCCGGGACACAGCCGTGCGCTGGGACGGTCCCCCACGGACGTCGGCTTGGCCCGGCTCGGGCCCCTAAGCTTGCTGCGCCGTCGTACCTGCCTGCTCCCTCCCTCTAGTTTTCCCCCAGAGGTACCTGCCTGCCCGCGTTGCGGAACCCTAAACTCCGCCCTCTCTTATCTGATTTTCGTTTCTTTTTTGGGTTTTTTTTTTTCTTTTCTAGTGCCGTAAATAGCAGTGTCGTAGATAGCAAAGCTGCCCAAAAGCATGGTGTTGGGAAAGGGCATTTTTTGTTTTTTTTTTGTTTTCTGTGGCAGATGTTTGCCCTCAGGCCCCGGGCTGCCGCGGGCAACCGCGTGGGTTTGCCCCAAGTCGCGGGGACGCCGAGGGTCGCACGGGCTAATGGAGACGTAGCCAGTGAGCGCTGCTTTCAGTTTTGGGTTTTTTTTTTCTCTCATCCCCCTGACTTAAGCCGCCAGAGCACATGGCAAAGGGGAACGGGCCAATCTTGATTACGTCACTATGCGACTGCACCAAGATGGCGACGGCCGCGCTGCGCAGCTGCGAAACTGCGCCGCGCAGCTATGTCATCGCTGTGCGACACTTCCGGGGCAAGATGGCTGCACCCATGAAACAAGACGCGGCACCCAGGGGGCACGCCTACACCCTGTAACCACTAGATGGCGACCGTGTATTTTCCTTTTTTCTTTTCTCGGATTAACTTGAGTAAAGTGATTTTTTTTCCCTCCTATATTTAAAATTGTTTTAAAGAAAAATACGCAAATGTGATTTATGTCTTTTCAACAGGTACAACTAGAGGGGAAAGGATTTTTTTTTCCTTTTTCTCCCCTTCTACCTCAGAAACCTTCCTTGCTTAAAAGGCCTACAGTAAATACAAACTGGTTATTTTAAAATGTGCTATTGTAATCACTGGTTAACATCTGGTTTTGTTTTATCTAGAAAATGTCCTCAAGTCTTCAGAAAAGACCTTTGCAACCTTTGCAAGTTATAAAAAGGGGATTTTTATTTTTTAATCACGTGCTATTTAGGGAGAGTAAATTTTGTTTTTTTTTTTTTGGTCTTCTTTTTGTTTTTGTTTTTGTTTTTGTTTTTGTTGTTTTGTTTCTGTAATTGCCTTTTAGAAAGACCCTGAGCAGGCTTAAGGATCTGGATAAAAGCAACAAGTCTAGTCTGATAGATGTTAAATGTGTTCCGGAAGCAAGACTTCGTTCTAAATCCGATAGATGTTAGATTTGTTCCGACCTCCGCCTGTATCTGCTTACTTGGGACGCTGAGTATGGCAGGTTTACAGATGACCTCGCCTACCCCCTATTGATACGGACGCGTACTCAATAGAGAGCTGGTAGATGACTCAGACTGTAGCCTCATTGATTGGCTTGGACGCCAGCCCAATGGGAGTTTTACAGAAGAAAGGAACTCAGGGAGCTGCGCAGCTTAATAAAGACATGTTGATCCGATTTTAAATCATTTTCTTCCATTTTGATCTTGTTTGTTTGTTAAAACCTTAGTTTTTTTGTTGTTTTCTTTCTCTCCAGAATTTACTAAAGGAATCCCTCGAGGTACATAGAGATCGACAAGATCATGGGTAAAACAAAATCACATGATCTCATGTTTAATTGCAGGAATAAAAGCATGTATAAAAAAGCGTGTTAATTATGATAAGCTGAAAAGTGTAGTCCAGAAAGCGGATAAAAATCCTACTATGTTTCTGGGACGTTTAACTAAGACCCTCCGTAAATATAATCATATTGACCCAGACTCATATAAAGGCCAAATATTATTGGGGACTCATTTTATTAGCCAATCAACCCCAGATATTAGAAGGAAACTTCAAAAACAGAGACTGGGACCTCAGACTCCTATTAATATGCTTGTAAATTTGGCCTTTGGGGTTTTCAAGAACAGAGACAGGGAAGCTAAAATGACGGACCAAAGGGGGCAGTCACAGACACAGGAACTCTCCCACCTAATTGCCCTAACATTAGGGAATAGACGACCGCCACCTCAGAGTTACCGAAAGGCCCCGTCTAAACAGACGGAAAGGGACTGGAGGCCTGGCAACTGCTGCTACTGCAAGGACCCTGGGCACTGGATCAAGGACTGCCCTAAGCGGGGTCCATCTCCACCTGGGTTATGCCCCCTCTGCAAAGAGGAGAAACATTAAAAGCAAGATTGCCCTCGCCTCCGAAGGGAAGCGAGGCCATCTGCTCCCATGATGGCAGCCCTCGATGACTGAGGCTGCCCGAGGCTCAAGAAGGCCCCCCCTGACCAACCCTCTAATCAGCTGGACATCACGATGGATGAGCCTCGGGTGACTCTTGATGTGGCAGGTCAAAATATAAATTTTCTTTTAGATACGGGGGCCAAGTTCTCTGCTCTGCTTGCCTCACACGGACCTCTTTCAGATAAGACCTGTTTTATAACTGGAATTGACGGCATTCCAAAGGCCAGAAGGTTTACGATGCCTTTAACATGCAGGTTTGGAGAGCTAGTTTTTACCCAAACCTTTTCAGTTCTCCCGGAGTGTCCCACTCCTTTATTGGGAAGAGACTGCTTGTCTTCCTTGGGAGCAACTCTTTATTTAACCCCAAGGTATGCTTCCCCATTCTTAGGGGCATTAATAGAAAAGCCGGTAAAGGACAGCAATATACCTAAAGATATTTTACGCCAAGTAGATCCTCAGGTCTGGAATACTGAAGTCCCAGGAAAGGCAGTTAATGCTCAACCTGTCCTTATCTCATTAAATGACAGTATCCTATTAAGCCAGAGGCACATTGAGGTCTTCAGCCTCTTATTAATAAGTTTCTTAAATATGGTCTTTTAGTTCGTTGCTCTTCCCCATGCAACACACCCATTCTCCCGGTGTTAAAGCCAAATGGGGAGTATCGCTTGGTTCAAGATTTATGGACAGTTAAGGAGGCTGTAGTCCCATTACATCCTATAGTTCCAAATCTGTACAATATCTTAACTCAGATACCAAGTAAATCTACATATTTTACAGTAATTGATTTGAAAGATGTCTATTACTGTATCCCGTTACATCAAGATTCACAATATCTGTTTGCTTTTGAGTGGACTGACCCTGACAGCATGGAGACTGCGCAGTACACCTGGACAGTACTGCCTCAAGGTTTTAGAGACAGCCCTCATCTGTTTGGAAATGCTCTCGCAAAGGACTTAAAATCTCTAACCCTTAAGAGAGGAGCTCTGCTGCAATATGTAGACGACCTCCTCATATGCAGTCGTACTAAACAGGAGTCTGATTATAATACGGTACATGTGCTTAACCATCTGGGAACAGCTGGATACCGAGTGTCCCCACAGAAGGCACAAGTCTCACAATAAAAGGTAAAATATTTGGGTCATATCTTAACTCCAGGAGAGATAATCCTCACCCCTGAGAAAAAGAAAGCCCTTTTAAAGATAGGGCCACCCCAGACTAAAAAACAGCTTAGGACATTCCTGGGGATGGCTGGATTTTGCAGAATCTGGATTCCCAATTTTGGACTTATAGCTAAACCGCTCTATGAGGCCACCCAAGGGCCTGACCATGAGCCCCTAGAGTGGCTGGGAAAACAGCAAGAGGCTTTTCAAAAACTTAAGACCTTACTGCTGTCTGCCCCTGCTTTGGGAATCCCTGATTTGAATAAGCCATTTACACTCTATGTAGCAGAAAGACAAGGTATGGCATTAGGAGTCCTTGTTCAGAAACTAGGGGATATCCCAAGACCTGTGGCTTATTTTTCTAAACAGTTAGATTCGGTGGCACAGGGATGGCCTAGTTGTCTTCGTGCTGTGGCTGCCACTTCACTTCTCGTGACAAAAGCTGCCAAGCTAACCCTAGGCCACCCACTAGAAGTCCAAACTCCTCACCAGGTTCAGAGTGTCCTTGATATTAAGGGACATCAATGGCTAACTGGAGGATGGCTAACTAAATATCAAGCCCTCTTATTAGAGTCTCCAGAAATTGTTCTTAAGGTCTGCAAGACCTTAAACCAACAACTTTACTTCCCATCCCAAAAAAGGATGATATAATCCACTCCTGTGTGGAAACCATAGAACAGGTGTATGCTAGTAGGCCTGATCTTAGTGACCAGCCGCTAACTAACCCTGATGTAGAATGGTTTACTGATGGGAGCAGTTTCATAAATGAGGGAATTCATAAATCAGGCTATGCCATAGTAAGCCTTCAGGAGGTAATAGAGGCAAAGCCACTTCCTCTAAACACCTCAGCGCAAAAGGCTGAAATAATTGCCCTCACGAGAGCTTTGCAACTGGGGAAGGACAAACGAATTAATATATATACAGATTCTAAGTATGCGTTTCTAGTCCTTCATGCACACACTGCCATTTGGAGAAAAAAAGGACTTTTAACAGGAAAAGACTCTCCCATTAAGCATGGTCCTAAAATCCTCTCCCTTCTAAAAGCAGTGCAGCTACCTGCGCAGGTATCTGTAATTCATACCAGAGGACATCAGAAAGATGGTTCCTCCATAACACAGGGAAATGCATTCCCAGATAAAAGTACTAAACGAGCAGCACTGAAGAGCATTTCAGAGATGGCCTTAATTCCTCTTGCCCCAGACATAAGTGTAAACCCATCTTGTACAGAAACTGAGAAAGAATGGGCAAGTCAGCATGGATATAAACTAGCTGAGAATGGCTGGTGGGCTAGAGAGGAAGATCATAAAGTCTTATTACCCCAGGCTGATCAATGGAAAATTATTAAAGGATTCCATGACTCATGCCACTTGGGAAAAAGGGCACTGACCGCTTTGGTTTCTCATGCCTTTGGAGAAAAAGGTCTTGAGACCACCATTCGAGAAGTTACAAGGGCTTGCCCCCTATGCCTCAGTAATAACCCAGGCGGGGGAGCAAGGCCACCACCCTTGCTTAACACAGTACAGCGATGGGGCACATTCTCTGGAGAAGACTGGCAAATAGATTTCACTCAGATGCCCCCGTGCCAAGGATATAAGTATCTCTTGGTCTTTGCTGATACGTTCTCTGGGTGGATAGAGGCATATCCTGCCCAGACTGAAAAGGCCCAAGAAGTTGTTAAGGCATTGTTAAAAGAGATTATTCTGAGATTTGGACTCCCCAGGTCACTCCAAAGTGACAATGGGCCTTCTTTTATTTCAAAAATAACGCAGGAGGTTTCACGAGCTCTGGGCATAACTTACTATCTCCACAGTTCCTGGCATCCTCAGTCATCAGGAAAAGTGGAAAGGGCCAACTTGCAGATTAAGACCACCTTGGGAAAGCTATGTCAGGAGACTTCAGAGCCCTGGTTACGCCTACTGCCCATTGCTCTATTACGAATTGGAATTGCTCCTAAAACCTCTCTCCAACTGAGCCCTTATGAGATGCTATATGGGAGACCTTTCTTAACCTCAGATCCTGTGACTGATCCTAAGACACAGGAGATGATTAAGTATATAATTAATTTGGGGCAAGTGCAACATGCTTTATTAAAGTATGGAAATAAGATTCTTCCAACTCCTGACAATTCGACATACCTGGCAAAAGTACAGCCAGGTGATTACGTTTTACTCAAAACCTGGAAAAAGGACTCACCCACAGATCAGCTTCTCCCAAAATGGAAAGGTCCCTTCCAGGTTCTTCTTAACACTCCCACAGCTGTTAAGCTACAGGGACACAATTCCTGGATTCATATGTCTAGAATTAAACCTGTCCCTCTTGAGGCTTCACAGGACCAAGGCTCTAAAACCGGCAGTAAGTCTCCAGATGCCAAAGAGATCTGCGAACGCTACTCCTGTGAGCCTCTGGAAGATTTGAGACTACTATTCAAGAAGACTGGATCAGGATAAGTTACATTCCTTGTGATTTGCCTTGTAACCTCATTATGCCTATCCTGACTAGACTTATCGGTCTCCTAATTTTTACATGGTTATCCCAGGCAAAGACAAACTTTTTCCTGGATTGGTTACAACAGTATGTCACAGATACTATAAAAAGTTACTGCTGGATTTGGGGGTCAACACTCACTTCCAATCCATCCACAGTATCCTGGTGGATGTTTTCCTTTCTGGAGAGTAATTGGTTAATACCTCAATGGAATGGATTTTTCCTTCTCTTGGCGGGTATAGTTTGCATCAGCATATTTTTCTGCTGTTTGGCTTGCTGGTACCTATATTGTATGTTTATGCCTTCTGTTCCAGAACATCAGAGTCAACAGCCAACGGAAAGGCCTGACCTGCCCTTACCTCTTTTAGATCAGTTAGGGAGAGACTTTCGGTCCGGGAATAGGCAGGGTCAACGCCCCCTTGTCAGCTCTGAAGAAGTTTCAGAAGTCGGACCTTCATCCTTCGGCAACCCCTTAAGATTAAGGGACCCAAAGTCTCAGGGGGGGAAATGATGAGGTAGCCTAGGAAAGTGAAATGTTAGGTAGAAGGAGGTATCGGGAGGAAAATATAGTTTTAATATAGCCTTTTTAAAAAAAATCTGGAGAGTAAAGCCAACTCCACCCCTTGGAAGTTTTTCTTTGTCTCTTTCACCACCAAACTCCAGAAGAGCCCAGCCCCCCACCTGAAGCCCACACCTGGAAAAGGGAGGATCCAACTTTTCTGTGACCAGCCCCCATCTGAGGAACCCACCTATCTGAGAGAGAGAGAGGGGTTGGAGAAGAGGACCCCACCCTCTCTTATAGCCTTCTGCACCCCCTTTGTTTGCCCCTTCCCGCTTGGGACCTGACCTTCGACCTGTCCGGGTAACCGGGGATTTTCCCCTTCTCCCTTCCCTCTGGGGACATGCACTTGGACTTGTCCGGGTGACCTATTCCCCTTTCCCTTATTTCCCTTCCTCCCAGTTTTCCCTAAATTTTAATAAAACCTGCCAGATGTTGTGACTGGTATGTGTTGAAATTCTTTTCTTCACAATGCCAAGGACCTAAGGATTTGGGGGTTCGTCGTACCCCATTACAAATGGATTACAAAACTATGGGATATATACACAATGCAATTTTACTCAGCCATAAAGAAGAACAAAATCATGTCATTTGCAGGGAAATGGGTGGAACTAAAAAACATTATGCTAAGTGAGATTAGTCAGTCACAAAGAGTAAAAAATCGTATACTCTCCCTAATATACGGAAACTAGGGAGAAAGTAGGTCATAAGAGGGACTCTAGACAAAGAAGGAAAAACCTTAGATAAACAAAGAAGGTGACTTAACAGAAGGTGATGGGGGGGATACCCTAATGCACGTAACGTACTTTCACAAACATATCAAAGTCAATCACTAAACTGAATTGAGAAGGAGGGAAGGGGAGGCTATGGGTTAGGAATTGGGGAAGGGTTAAATGAGAGATGTGTGCATGTACGCCTCTACCAAGTTGTACCTAACAAAGATGTATAATTACAATACACTAATAATTAAAAAAAAAGGAATTGTGATAGTGGACATCATTGTCTTGTTCCTTATTTTAAAGAGAATTCTCACATTTTTTTTCCCATTCAATATGATGTTGGCTTTGAGTTTATTGCATATTGCGTTCAGTATATTTAGTTAAGTTTCTTTTATTTCAAATTTCTGTAGTGATTTTAACATGAATGGGTTTGGATTTTTCAAATGCTTTTTTAGCTTCTATTGAGATGATCATGTGATTTTTGTCCTTAGTTATATTTATATGGTGATTGGCATGTATTGATTTGTGTATATTGAAGCAGCCTTGCATCCGTGGAAACCAGCTTGGTCATTGTGTACAATTTTTTTGACATGGTTTTGAATGTGTATCAGTAGTATTTCGTTCAGAACTTTTGCACCTATGTTCATCAGGATATTTGTCTGTGATTTTCTTTTCTTGAAGGATCTTTATTTGGTTTTGGTATTAAGGTGATACTAGTTCCAAAGAAGGAGTTTGGAAAGTTTCCATCTCTTTTTATTTTATGGAATAATTTTTGAAATATTAGGTTTAGTTCTTCTATACAGGTTTTGTATAATTCAGCTCAGAATTCATATTCTAGACTTTATTTGATAGAAGGATTTTTTTATTGCTGTTTCTATCTCTTTGAGCTATTGGTCTGTTTAGATTTTCTATATCCTCTTGGTTCAACTTAGGTAGGCTGTATATGTTTAGAAATCTGTTGATTTCTTCTCTGCTTTCCAGTTTATTGAGTATACATTTTAAATATAGTTTCTGGTGATCCTATGAATTTCCCCACTGCCTGTGGTGATATTTCCCTTTTTGTTTCTAATTTTAATAATTTGAATTGTTTTTCTATTTTCTGTTAGGTTTGATAAGGGTTTATAAGTCTTGTTGATATTTTCAAAAACCAGTCTTTTTTTTTGCTATTTTGTATAATTTAAAATCTCAATATTTAGTTACAAATTTTATATTAATTTCTTCTAGTAAAATGAAAAATAACATGAGTGCAAACAAACCATGATATTTACATTTTGTATCACACATTTTAGTTTCTTATAGTTTGGTTTTATTTTTTGTTGTTTTAAAAGACTGCCATAACTATGTAACAAGAATAATAAAATTTTACCTTATATGTATTTACTTGTATCTAATGTTCTAGTTATTTTTCTTACTATGCAAATACACTTACTACTTCCCTGAGATATGTCTTAACAATTCACTAACCCAAAACTGTTGGCTGGTGTTTACATACTCTGAGACTTATAGATTGTCCTAGAGGTTTTCTTTCTTACTTTTTTTTTCTTATTAATGACAGCTGTTAATAGAAATAAATCAGCATTCATAATGTTTAAGATTTAGAATAAATTTAATTAAATATTTAGGTACTTAGATTATATTATCAGAATATTTATCTCCTACTAAAGATCATTGAAGACTAGAGACTTAAATATGAAGAATAATTTAAAATATTTAAAATAAATAGGTAGAGAAATAGACTAATTGAATTGATGAAACAAAGGATTTCTTCAAAATTATTTACATAAAAAGACCTAGACCAGTCATAATGGAAAACACATTGTTTCTTATAAGAATGTATTTTCAATTATTTGTATTTGTATAATATAAACCTTGTGTTTCTACCTTGTAAACAAATAAAAATGATGTAGACACAGCAAATGTTTTTCCAAAGCACACAATAAGGTCTGAAATTCAGAAGTTACAATTTCTGTAAATCAATTAAGAAAAAAAAAAGGAACGACACTTCACAGTAAAGAAAAACTAAATGGCCAGTGAATATACTATGCTCAAATTGTCACTAATTTCCTTTTGCATTCACTACTAGGTTTTTAGAACCAAATTTTGGCTCTAATTAAAAATTTACATAGCAGCATTTTGTCCTATTGTTATTCTTGATTATTTTTTCTACTTCTATTTTTGCTTTGCCACAAATGCTTTATTTATTTTATCCTATGTCAATGAACTTAATATTATCAATTACTTCAAAATCTCTTTTGCAATGGAGTATGGAAAAAGAGGCAGGGAAAATGTGAGAGAAAGAATGACAGGAGGAAAGAAATTGGGAAGGAACATCTTTAGAACATTGGGTCTGGTTTTTCCACAATCCTTTATACAAATGGACAAGGTGAGCAAAGTTTAGAGAAAATCTTATCAATTATTGAGAGAATTAAAAATTTATTAGAGGGCTGAGGACTGTAGCTCCTTGATATAGTGCTTATTAGCCTGAGTGAGGTACTGGGTTCAATCTCTAGTAAAATACACACACACATACACACACACACACACACACACACACACACACACACACAGAATTTAGAGAAGCATATGGAAAAACTAGTAGACAAAGTGCATTCCACTTATAAATACACTGATTTTTTAATAAGTCTCCTGATCTTTCTTTTTTTTTTATTTCCATATTATTGGGAGCTCAAGAAGAAATCATGAATAACGAGTCACTAATGACAATGAATAGAAACAGAATGTAGTCAAAGACCTTGAACCAAGACAAAAAAGTCTCAGAAAACTTAAAAAGTCTATAGCTCTGGCTTCTAACACTTTATAGATGGTGATATTTCTGTAGAGTATGGAAAAAAAGGAAAACATTTTTCATGAGATTAGAAATAAATTGTGATAATGTGAGGTAATTTCTGACCCATTGACTTGTGTTTCTTCTCTCCATTATGTGCCAAGATACTGGGAAATTAAGATTGAAGTAACCAGCACTAGAAACTGCAATAAACATACTAGGTCCTGAGCAGAACCATGGATCACTGGCATGTAGAAGGAAATGGGAACATTCTCTGAAGAAAATAGATGCCACGGGGAAATGTCTTGACTCTATTTATGCAAACTAAAATATCCTGGGGAAATATTAGTATTTGGGTGGAGAAATAAAATATCAGAAGAAAAAGAAGTTATATGGGATTAAAGAAGTGATTTAGGAGACATGGAAGGCTAAAATTCTGACAATTGGCCAAAGAGGTGATGTGAATAGAATTAAAACTCTGGGATAAAACTCGCTGGGTATGGGAGCACACACTTATCTCAGTACTTGTGAGGCTGACACAGGAGGATTGCAGGTTTATGGCCAGCCTTAGCCATTTAGTAGGGCCTTCGGCAAATTGCTGAGACCTTGTTTAAAAATTAAAATAATAATAATAATAATAATAATAATAATAATAATAATAATAATAATAATAAAGTAGGGCTGGGGGTGTAGCTCAGAGGTAGAATGTTCCTGGGTTCAATTCCCAGTACAAAACAACTTAGCATTCAACATGTTTGATGCTTGGATTCCTTTGGTTAATAAAGTCTAAATATTTGTAGTTGTTGCCCTCCTGATGTTTTAGATAAAAATAACACCTACTGTGGAAACTACATTTATTATGAATCTCTCTGCATGATCTGCTGAGTAGGTTTTAACACATAGTGAGGTTTTGCAATTTGTGTAAGAAAGATGTGCCATTAATTTCCTATAGGAGCTAAGATTGATATATAGGAAACATTTTTGTTCTTATTTTTTGCACTGTAGATTGAGCCCAGGGATATTCCACCTCCAAGCAACAACCTCAGCCCTTTTTATTTTATTTTTATTTTGTAAAAGGGTTTCACTAAGTTGCTGAGGGTGACCTCACACCTTCATTCCTCCTAGCTCAGCCTCCCAAGTACTGGGATTACATGCATGCGCTTGCTAAGGTAACATTTTTTAAATGGTTAAAAATCGAACACTTAGAGCTGGGCATGGTGGTACACGCTTGTAATCCCAGCATTTGGGAGGCTGAGACCAGAGGATCCAGGTTTGTGGCCAGCCTCAGCTACCTAGTGAGGCACTCCGCAACTTAGTGAGACCTTGTTTCCAAATAAAGAATAAAAAATAGGGCTGGGGGTATAGCTCGGAGGTAGAATGCCCCTGAGTTAAATTCCCAGTACTGAAAAAAAATTCAACAGTTATAATTAATTACAAGTAAGAAGAATCAATACAATATGATCTAAAAGAAGATCTTCATAACCTTCATAAAATAAGTAATAGTAATGGTAAGAAAATAAGAAGACTGCATCAATCTTTATGAGGGTTATTTCAATAAATCTTTGTATTTTTATTTGTTCCTTTACTTTTGATTGAATGATATCTTAGTCTGTTTTCTTTTTTTATATCAGAATACCTGAAACTGGGTAATTTATTCTTTCTCCCTGTTCTGTAGGTGGGAAAGTGTAATATCAAAATGCCAGCACCTGCTGAGGGCTTTCCTGCTGGATCATACCATGGAAGAGGGCATGGCATGGCGAAAGAGAAAAGGGAAGAAAGCAAGGGCTGAATAGAGCTTGTTTTGCTGACAAAGCCAATTTCAGGACAACCACACCTGAGAGTGGTCCTAATCCACCCATGAGGGTGGTACATTATAATCATATATCTTTGTTAGGTACAAGCTAGTAGAGGCATACATGCACACATCATTGAACCCTTCCCCAATTCCTGTCCCATTCCCTCCCCTCTCTCTGCTTCTCATGTTCTGTTTAGTGATTGACTTTGATATGTTTGTGCACGCACATCATGTGCATTAGGGTCTTTCCCTCCCCCTCCCATCACCTTCAGTTATGTCATCTTCTTTGCTCATCTAAGTTTTATCTTTCTTTGTCTAGAGTCTCTCTTATGACCCACTTTCTCTCTAGTTTCTGCATATTCAATAATACCTAAGACCAATTAGAATGTCAATCATCAAAAACACAAACAACAACAAATTCTGACGAAGGTGTAGAGAAGCAGGAACCCTAATACATTGTTGGTGGGATTGCAAATTAGTGCAACCACTTTGGAAAACAGTATGGATTATCCTCAGACAAATGGGAATGAACCTACCAGATGATCCAGCAATACCACTTCTGGGTATCTACCCAAAAGAATGGAAACCAAACTATCAGATCGATGCATGTGTATCTATGTTTAAAGCCAAGATGTCCATCAACAGATGAATGGATTGCAAAACTATGAGAGAAGCATTTCTATGGCCCAATAACTTTAAAATAACTACTTCCTAAGACTGTTACAGTGGCAATTATGTTTCAAACTGAGTTTTGGAGGGGATAGTCAAATCATAGTAAGTACTTAAGTGCTTTGAGTACTATAACTTTGCACTCCAGATTAGTGAGTTTTTCCAATTTCTGTCAATTCTTTGTTTATATATTTTATAATAAAATAGGACAGTGCACATTATATCTATATTGAGATTTGATATGATATAAAATAATAAAAATATAAAATATAAATCAAATGGAATGATAATAACTATTACATATATAGTTAAATAAACTTAGAGGGTATCTACTAAGAATGTTCAGACTAGAACAGGGATATGCATACCAAGTGGTGGTACTGCTGAGCACAGCAGAGATGGCCTGCAACTCAGTAATGAGAAGTAAAGGTTTTGAAGGCTTAAATGAGAATGATGGAGCAAGGGAGGGATGGGAACAGCTCCACACATGTGCACACTCATGTTCCTTTCTTTTCTACTGGCCAGTTTTGCAAACACCTGGACTCCAGAGTAGTGTAAACCTCTGAATAGCACTCGACACAGTAGAATTTAAAGTATTATTTGATATCTCTAAGATCATCTGTTCTAAATTAGTTCTCAAAAATTTTTTTTTGTGTTAAAACTAATCTTGCTGACCTTGTCATTTAGGTACTAGCTGTCACCTTCTGTCACTTCCTTAATAGGACTGACAAGATCCAGAGGATCAGTTAAGCTCATTGGTGTTGTTTTCCATTAATGTTTTATTAACTAGGCATACATATATATATATTTTCTATTATGTGTCTTCAATCCAAAATTTATTCTGCAGAGTGGCAATTTTTTTCACATATCTCTTATTTTAAATTATATTCAGAAGTTATTAAAATATCTCAGTTAAAGCTACATTAACTGATCAACTTTAGAGTTTAGCTTCTTCTGAAGCATAGTACAGGTATTTGTAGCTTTGATTCCAACTCTACCTGGTCCACGTATTTTCCTCACTGCAGAGCCCATGCAGTGTATTTCCCTGCGTCTGGTTCCTGGAGAATTTGCTCTTCCTATTGCCAAATCAGGGGTCTTCACTCTAATCAAAAGAAACACCAAGCCGGGCGTGGTGGCGCACGCTTGTAATCCCAGCATTCGGGAGGCTGAGACCGGAGGATCCGGGTTCGCGGCTAACCTCAGCTACCTAGTGAGGCACTCCGCAACTTAGCGAGACCTGGTTTCAAAATAAAGAATAAAAAATAGGGCTGGGGGTGTAGCTCGGAGGTAGAATGCCTCTGAGTTCAATCCCTGGTACC
>PVLC010012638.1:0-43842 GCA_004027655.1 Graphiurus murinus
CAAAAATTCAAAGAGGTTTACAGGGTAAGATGAAGTTTTACAAATTCAAGAATTCTTACCCAGGAACAATCATTAAGTTTGCTCTTGATTCTTATGTATGTCCTTTAAAATTGTTGTTATCATTATTGCATGTATGAAGTGTAACTGTCTTCAATATTTTCTTTACTTTGAGGTTCTCTATTAAACAATAGAGAAAAGGAGGGCCAAGGAGGGGAGAAGGAGATGGGAAAAAATAGAGGAAAAGGGAATTCTGTTTTTCACTTTTCTTGTGTTTAGGGTTTCTTTTTTAAATAATAAGCAATAAATTAAGATTAGTACCTATTAAAAAAAGATATACAAGTCCTGCAAACTTGTAGTATATATTTTAATGATGCAGCTTAAGAAAAGGAACACACATCAGAGAGAATTTCATGATAGTCATTTTCAATTTTTAATATTTTAGAATGTTCTATATGTGTGGTTTATAATTCATTGAATATTATATAATGTATAAGCATTCAAATTAATGTTACTATTTTGGTTTGCTTTTTTAATAATTAAATATACCTTAATTATTAAAGTATAATTTACATACAATAAAATGCACCAATTTTTTAAAGATACAATTAATTAGTTTGGACAAATGAATATAACTATATAACCATAAGATATATAAACTATTTTTATATTTCAAAGTCACTAGGAAATTTCACATTCTTTTAAATATTTTCATGTTTAGTTTTTTTTAAAATACTTTTATTGATGCATTATAGTTTCACATCATAATGCAGTTCATAGTAAAATTGACGTACGTGCACACAGCACTTGGTGTGTGCAGTTTAGTTTTTATATTTCAGCCTATAGCCCCTCCAAATTAATGTTTTACACAGTATATGTTCATGTTTGTAGGTCATTTATTTGCATATGGACAGCCAATTTTACTGGTATCATTTGTGGAAAACGATCCATTCGCCATTGAATTGCCTTGGCAGCTCTGTGGAAAATCAGTTAGTCATTTATGTCTGAGTTAATTGTTGACACTTTATGCTGTTCTGCTAATTTATGTATCTATCTTGACCCCAATACCATTCTGTCTTGATTATTGTAGGCTTTGTAGCAAGTCTTCCCACCAGGAGCTGTGAGTTCTTCAGTTTTGATTTTCTTTTTCAAAATTGGTTTATCTAGGCTCTTTGCATTTAAGTATAAACTTTAGAACTAGCTTGTCAACTTGTATTTTAAAAGCTGTAGTATTTGATGGAAATTACAGTGAATCTATAAATCTATATGAGGAGAAAGTATATCTTAATATTATTGAGTATTTTAATAGATGAACATAATATATTTCCTGTTTATTTATGGCCCTTATTAATTTTTCTCAGTAAATAGTAACTTTCAGTGAACAAGTCTTATACATCTTTTATAAAATTATCCCTAAAAGTACTTCATAGTTTGATACTATGGCAAATGCAATATCTTTAAGGCCCCTTTTCTTTATTTATTATATATGCACAGAAAATTTATTTTAATGCGTTAAACACATATCCTCTGACCTTGCTAAACTCATTTTTTAAAAATCTAAGGTCATTTATCTATATTCACTGTGATTTTCTGTGTAAACAGTCTTGTCATTTGCAAACATTGTTTTATATTTTGCTTTCTAATAAATGAATGGCTAACACCAATATACATTTTGTGTGTGGGAGGGTATTAGGGATTGAACCCAAGGGAATTTTACCTCTGAACTAAACTCTCAGCCTTTTTTATTTTTTATTTTGAAACAGTTTCTAAGTTGCTGAGAGTCTCATTAAGTTGCTTAGACTAGCCTCTAACTTGCAATCCTCCTGTCTCAGCCTCCTGAGGAACTGACTCTCATCTGCAACTGCAATATCTAACATCATCTGACTTTTCTTAAAATTTTATTAAAATGTACTAGAGGTTATTTAAATATTAAAGAGGTTTGACATACTTTGAGAGTAGAATATAATAGTCACTTTGAAACTATTGTTTTTAATCTAGAGCATTTTCAGATTTTTGAGTTTTTGTTTGTTTCTGTCTTCTTGACTAAATACCTTTCCTATATTGTGCCCTATTTTCCAATTTGAGCAACAAAATATTTTCTTGATCTTTAAATACAGATGTTCTTTTTACCTTTCTACTAACATATTTTTATTGCTCTCCCTAATTTGCAGAAGCTAGGGAGAAAGTGAGTCATAGATCTGAAGCGAGGAGGGGGAAACACCCTCATGTACATGATGTACATTTACAAACATATCAAAGTCAATCACTAAACCGAACATGAGAAGGGGGAAGAGGGAGGGAATGTGGTAGGAATTGGGAAAGGGTTAACTGAGACCTGTGTGCGTGTGTGTATGCCTCTACCAGCTTGTACTTCATAAAGATGTATTATTACAATGCACCAATAAAATAAAATAGAAAAGAAAGAAAACAAATCTCAATCAACATATAAACTAAACTTCTATGTGTATTCACAATCTACATTAGACCTCTGACTATTCCTTAATTTAAAATGAATCCCATTTATGTACCTGTTATTAGCTCACACTTTCCAGTTCAAATCTTATTTCTGGCCCTAGACTTATTGCTGCCTACACTGATGCGTATAATTCACTTACCATGTTCTAAATAATCTTCTTGAAGCATGCAACACAAATATCACCCCCTTCATGACTTTAGCTCACAGATTGAAATTAACCAATGAAAACTTTGTGATATAAAGCATTGTATTTTTGTATAGGCATTTTGGTTGAAATTCTAGCAATTAGAAAGTGATTATCTGAAGAAATACTGTTTGTGCTCATCATTTTAACTGTTGATTATTATTTTATAGTGGTTGGAATTTTAATGCATAATTAATACATGGTCATTCTTGATAACTGTTGCTTATTTATCTTGTATGTGAAGTATATGATATGTTTATCATAGGATTTAATTATTGGAGGTTATTTTATTTTATTTTATTTTATTTTATTTTATTTATTTTTTTTTTTTTTTGCGGTACTGGGAATTGAACTCAGGGGCATTCTACCTCCGAGCTACACCCCCAGTCCTATTTTTTTATTCTTTATTTTGAAACCGAGTCTCACTAAGTTGTGGAGTGCCTCACTAGGTAGCTGAGGCTGGCCGCGAACCCGGATCCTCCGGTCTCAGCCTCCCGAATGCTGGGATTACAAGCCTGCGCCACCACGCCCGGCTGGAGGTTATTTTAACTAGATATATATACTCAAGTTTAACTCATTCTGAAGAGTATTGTTATCAGTAAAGGAGAGGAAAAATAACTGAACTGATATCTAATCAATCTGATAATCTTTAAAATTGTGAATCCCTGAACATGTATATATCATACATTTGGTTGTGATCATTTCTCAATTACAAGCAAATTAAGCATCAATTTTCTCCATAATATCAAACTCCTACACTAGTCTAAGGAAATAATTCACAGGAAGAGGGATAATCAATATCAATTGCTGAGAAATGCTGTGCAGTTTCTATATAATTTTGGCTCTTAGTGATACACCCTATTAATTTTTGGTGACAAAATGTAAATTACTTTTATAAGATGCCTATTCTCTGTAGCACTCTTATTTGTTTAAACTGTTCATGTTTCTGTTAAACCTATTCAAAAGAGAGATCTATTGGCTTATAAATAATGAATTATCTCTTAAAAGTTCTATTATTTTTTTTTGTTTATAAACTATGAATGGCCACAATAAGTCAAAACATAGCCTCATATTTTAACCTATCAGCCCTTTAGGCATCAAGTACATTTTTCTATACTTTTTAATTATTATCACAAGATGATATCTGTAATGAAGTAAATGTGTTAACCAGTTATGATAAAATAAAACAAAGCTAGCTTTTGGGTCAGTGAAAAGTAAATACATTTTGTGTGCACATTAGAAGATGACCTGTATTAGAATGTTGCTGTAGGAGAGAGATGCTACAAAAATGGATACAGAGAGGAGTTAAATCATAGAGTTTGTAAAATGTCTTTATGTTGCCATGAGGAGCAAGAGGCTCAGTTTAGGACCAATAAGTAATCCATGGGGCAGCAGAATTTGTTTAAAATCCTTGTCAGATTAATTCTGAGTTTCTCCTCCAGATCAGTTCCCTTTGTCCTTCTTTCTCTTAGAATTTACTATTTTCCAATATTTAAACCATTTACCATAATTTCATCAAACTCTCAACTTCTCAATTGTGTCTCTTACCCATTGTGTTTAACAGACGAAGTGCTGGTTTCTAACTGTCATGGTAGCATACGCACTGCTGCATGTCTGCAAATGTCCTGCTATGTGTTAAGAACTTACCACCCATTGTATCATTTAAACACCATTATCCTTTAAAGTTGGTACTCTTTTGAATTCGGAATGAATAGACCAAAGCTTCAGGAACTTAGTTATCAATTAGGGTAGGCAGCAGAGTAGACCCCAGTGCCTATGTCTTTCCACAGTGACCTTCACTCCATTAAATGCTACTGTCTCTCACGTTACCTAAGAAATCTTCATTGTGCTGAATTTCTTTAAAAAATAAAACCAACACCTGCTATTTCATGAAATGAAATGTACCTTACCTGTGACATTGGAATGTAATGTAGCTCACAATTTATTCAAATGCAGGTAATAGTGCTGTACATTAGAGAACAGAAGGTAGAGTATGGTAGGAAAGACCATTATCTCTGTGTTGCTTTATTTTACAAATTGCTTTGAGTATATTTTAACATCTTGGAATGTGTGCAGGTTACACCAGTGACCTTTCTACATAGAACTCCAGTGAGAAAAGGCATTCCATTGTCAGATGAAGTGCTTTGCATTTCAAGCATGTAAGCATGCCACACTTGGTGGATTAAAGATCGATTGATCTCAGCAAGCCAAGAGCATTGTAAAATTGTTTGGTCCTCCTTTCTGGCTTTCTCTTTTTGCTAAAAATAGAAAAAGAGAAGGACTCCATCTGTGTAGTCCTAGACTCTTGTATCTAGGGCTACAATTGTTCCAAATAAAACTCAAGAACAATTAGGTGGTGGTTTCCAAGTGTAATTATATTATATCTGCTTCTCTTTGCCTTATAGTCACATTTGCAATTTGTGATTATTAGTGGAAATAAAGTATTAGTGGAAATAAAGTAATGATATATTGTTGTTAATGAAGTATTTTTCTCTCTTGTTTCTTGAATGCCTTTTTCTTGAAAATAACATATTTATGTTAATTTTTATGCATGCAGTAGCTAAGGTTCTTATATATATTTTACAGAAACGTTTCCATTAGCACTAATAAATAAACTGTTGAGTTTTAAATCATAGTCTTTATTTATATTTACTTTTTTCATTACTGCAGGAACAAATAGCCCTAATGTTTTATTTTATAATAAAATACTCTAAGAAAGAGTTATTATGGGTCCAGTACTGGTATGCAAACTTTAATGATTTAAAGTTTACACAGAGAAGACTTTTAATAATATTTGAAGAGATTTTGGCTGGTGCAGTTCATGTATTAATATTTCTTCTTCAAAATAAGATAAACTGGAATTTATTCTTACTAGCATCATGGGGAATACTGGTATTATTCATAAATGAATATTTAGAAGCCTTTAAACTTCTGTTTCAGGTGCACATATAGAGACACATCTTTTCTACTTTTGAATTTAAAAAATAATTTATCTTCCTGTGTCAGGTAGCCTGCAGAGCATACAGTGAGTTGTAAGCAAAGGGCTGAGAATGAAGCAGTATCGACGTGTTCTTCACAATGGCAACTGGAAAAGAGTTTAAGAACGAGAACGTAGGGAATGGTTGGAGGAGGGAAGTAAGGGAGTCAGTTATGACTGGTGGCAGAGAGATGAAAGAGAAGGAAGAAGAGAATATATTGTTAAACACTTCCCTGTTATAAATGCTCTAAATTATGCTGAGCCCAGTGGCACACATCTTTAATACCATTACTTGGGAGGCTGAAACAGGAGGATCACAAGTTCAAAGTGAAGCTCTCAGCAAGTTACTGAGACCCTGTTTCCAGAGGTAGAATATAGCTCAGAGGTAGAATAGCTCAGAGGTAGAATGTCTCTGGATTCAATTCCAATACAAAAAATAAAACAAAACAAAATTTAGGTAAAAATAAAAAGCAATGGCTGAGTCATTTAGGATAAGAGTGTTTTATTCTATGTTAGCTTTACCTTAAGAAAAACATGTAGAAATATTGAAATCAGTTAGTGTTCTACAGGTTGGAGCATTTAAGTGTGGAGTGTATTTATGTCTTGAAGTGCATCCTAAATTACAAGATAGCTTGTAATGTTCAAGCCATCTTGAAAAGTGTCCAAAACTAAGATTAATTAAGAGGTGAGTGGATGAAAAGATTAATTAATGAATTGCATGTGCTCATAGACTAATATATATATTATATATATTAGACTAATATATATATTAATTCTCGAATACATATAAAATATTAATTCTTGAATCTAGGCACTTGGTACATGGATGTTCATTATGAATTTCCCTCAACTTTTCTCTGTGTTGGGTCACAAAAGTAAAACCACCTGAAGCAACTGTATGAAAATCCATGATGCTAATTAAAATAATATGAGCTGAAAATTGAATAGTTATAAAAGCATTTTGATAAAGTCATGGGTTATATAAACAATTTTCACCTCTACACAGTCTTCATTGTTCTTCTGGCTTCCTCAGAATCCTAGGCTGGAGAAACTACTTACTTGATCAAGTATGTTCAATATGGAGGAAGGGGATGTAGCTCAGTGGTAGAGCATTTGCCTGCCATATAAGAGGCCCTGGGTTTAATCCCCAGCACCATGAGAAAAAAGAAAGTGTCCAATTTTCCTACAATTTGTGTGTGTGTGTGTGTGTGTGTGTGTGTGTGTGTTATGTTATTGGGGATTGAATCCAGAAGCATTCTATTGAGCTACATCTCCAGCATTTCTTATTTTTTATTTTTTCGTTTGAAACAGGGTCAACCGTTGTTGATTCTTATTGATTTGCTGAAGCTGGCCTTGAACCTACAATATTCCTGTCCCAGTTTCCCCAGTATTAGGATTATAGGCTTGCACCATCATGCCTGAGTTTCATACTTCTAAAAGAAAATATAATTTTCAAATCCTTAGCAGAAAATTTCCTTAAGTTACATAACACTGAGTACCGCAGATAAGATGTACAGTTGCAATATTTCCTATTTAAATTCCCAGTTTCTATGCAGAGATCTCTTTGTGAGGATTGTCTACACTCTTGCTACATCCTTTGAGATTACAAAACAAAGCATGTTTTTGGGATCTAAACTAGAAATGAGAACCAAAGTGAAAATAACCTTTAAGTGGAAATGATTGTCTTGGCCCAACAATATTACTAATATATGTCAGATTAGTAAGGGTCTCTAAGGTGAAAAAGTATATATTTGAGGGAAAACACTTGCATTTTTTCCTCCTAAATCATGAATTTTCAATAAAATTATCTCTCATTTCTCAAACACTCAAAGATTACTTTTAGGGGAGAATATTCTTTCTGGTCAATGTAGAGTTTTCCTATTGCACCTTAAAAGAACTGTAAATAGGTAAATCAGGTCAACAGCCTCTTAAGGCAGGGAAATCCCCTCTGATCTTTGGATGCCCATCTCTCAACCTCTAATCCACAAGGGAGGGAATAGAATTGTTACAGGACCATAGATGAGATGCTTCTCTGTTTTTCCATACCATTTCTTCTATCTGCCCTGAATAAATAATCAAGGTCATTAATCAAATGTTATTAAATTTGAACTAAAATTTCTAACTTTAAGCTTTATTAACCAACATAGCATATTGAATTTTCCTCTTCACAAATTTCTAATAGATGTTAAATTAATTGTGTGTTTTGTTTTCCCTCTTTAAATATTGTATGAAACACAGTCTTGCTTTATACTGATATCACAGTACTTCGGGAGAAATTTATATAGCCAGTATATTAATATATTATTTATTTACAGATTTTCTCTATTACCTTTACTTGAGTAATGGATGCATTTTTTATGCTAAGCCCCTTTATCAGTAAGAATAACTACTACTGGGAAACTTTTGTGAGTTATATAGCCATGAGAATTTCAGAGCTGATCTTTTATGATGATGGCATGGTTGCAGACCAGATCCTCATTGTAGACTCATTACTTTTCAACACATCCATCAATATAAAGCCTTGAGGGTGACTGGGTTTTATGGATCTATAGTACTATGCCACTGTGCACTCTCTAAAAATCCATTACATGGTACAGAATATGTTTTCCCAAGCTTAAGACTAGGGGAATTGATTGCCTTTCCTGTAAGTTTTTGTAATCCAAAAAACCCAGAACTGGAAAGTGTTTTAAGTGGTCATTTGGGTTAAACACTTGCATCCTTATAGGATTCTTCTTAAACTATCCAACATATGCAACATCAGATTCTATTCTAAAATATTCTTGTAGAGTCTTTGGTCCAATTAAATATTGCTATGTATGTACCCAATACTTCATCGTGTCCAGTGACTAGCCTAATTTTACTAGTGATATTTAAACCATTATTTATCTAAAGTCTATAGAAATGAACCCTCCTAGTAACATCCTCCCCATAGTAGATTTCATATATGTATAAAATGGAATCACTTTGTATAAACCAATTATATTTTCTCCTAATCACTTTTAATTATATTGTATAGTACGAACCCTTTTGTTATTTTTTAGGACAGAATTCTTCAAACTTTCCCCTACATAGTAGTAGGGGAGCCTATAAACTCAATAAAAACTAGCTCTTGAAATAACTTTGGAATCTAAATTTTTGTCTTTAAAACATACCCCATGGTTTTTGCTCACTCTTCTATACTAGATTCATGTTTACCTTAAAACATCATATCTTAACTTGTTAGAACAATTCCACACTCACAATATTTAAGTTAAATGACTTCTCTGTGAACAGACACACCTCACCATATAGTTGCCTTGCTGCTCTAAATGTGTGTATGTGTGTGTGTGTGTGTGTGTGTGTGTGTATGTGTATGTTGAAATTCAGGGATACAGCTTCAGTGGATTGCAAGCATAGTCTATAGTTTTCTATACTACTGGCAGTGTCACTCAATAATAGGGATTTTAAGTTCCATAATAATCTGAGGTGTTGACATTGCATATGTGGTCTGTCACTGACCAAAACGTCAATATATGGTACATGGTCACATATTTTCATTGTTATTGTTGCTGATGTTGTTTTAACAAAAATCATTTCCTATAACTCTGAAACATGAGGTTATACAATTGAAATAGTTATTTTGCTGAGGGTCTGAGCATTGTCCAGTGGCATGTGAGATGTCTGTGGTTAACCATTCTTCTGAAAAGATGTTGGGTGGATTCTTGAAATGCATGCACTGAGAAGTTTGGAATGCAGATGAATGCCATGGTCAGGCTATCATTCAGCACAGTCAATCAGATGGATGCCCACATTTCTCATAACATCCCATTGACGTCGATGGATTTACCTCGGTACAAATCCTGGCAGCCAGCTTTGTGTCAATGTTGAAGTATAGACACCTTAATGTTGAAAACACATTAAATGGATATATCTCTTGGGTACAGGTTCACATTAGTCAAGGGCACACAGGCTAACAAATAAACCACAGCACCAAACTATAAACTGATAAAAGAAAAAACTATGGTGCAGCCTGCAGGATATGGTCAGTCTGGTCAGGCCCTTCTGTCCCTATTGACAAGTGTTTCAGGAAGCTAGAAGATGCTCAGTGTACCTGAAAGAAGATCACGGATATGCGACTTTGTGATGAAGATATTTATGCTGAGTATAATGGCACACACCTGTAATCCCAGTATTCAGAATACTGAAACAGGAGGATTGTCTGCTAGAGACTAGACTCAGCAACCTAGTGAGACTCTCAGGAATGAGGTGAGGCCCTATTTCAAAATAAAAAGGGTTTGGGGTTTACCTCAGAGGAAGAATGCCCCTAAGTTCAATTCCCAGTACCCCCCCACCAAAAGATAGTGGTATTAACCTAATAATTCCTTAGACATTCACTTCTCCACAGAGATTTACATGTCATGGGAATCAGAGTGGCCGAGAGCCCAGAGGGCTGCTGGCACTTCTTTGGATTACTTCACAGTTCTCTAGATATATGAAGATAATCTTGGCATAGCTGTGTCCTTCTCTGTTGATTGGTACCTATTCTGTTTCTTGTGAGTCAGTTCTGAGAAGGCAGTGTTTTATTTTATTCTTTAAATTCATTGCTAAGCCACCAGGCAATGTAGATGAGATTTTGGTGAGGAAAGAATGAAGCAAATTATCTTCAGCTGCTCAGAAACTGTAGAATTGAGTAACATAGGACATTATAAGAGTAATATATTCTGTAAGTGGAAAGATAGAATGGTGTTTAGAGGTGATTTAAAAAGAGAGAGAGAGAGAGAGAGAGAGAGAGAGAGAGAGAGAGAGAGAGAGAGGAGAGAGAGAGAGAGAGAGAGAGAGAGAGAGAGAGAGAGAGAGAGAATGTTTATGTTAGTTATATATCCTGAGTGATCCTATGAAAGTTCATAATTGATCACTCCTATGGCTGGGATATGGTTCTTCTCCACCAAAACTTATGTTGAGGCATGGTCCTCAGGGTAACAGTGCTGGAAGTGTCAGAACCTTTAAAAAGAAATAACGCCTGTCTTTCAGGAGTGAGTTCCTGCACTGGCAGGATTATGCTGGTGTAGGGAGAAGGAGGGTTGTCGTAAAGCAAGCTTGGCTGCTCCCAGAAGTCTTCCCTACACACTCCCTTCCCCTTTCTGCTTTTTCTTCATGAATTAAACCTCTAGGAGGGCCTGGACAGAAACCAGGCAAATGTTGGCATCGTGCTCTACAAACTCCGGAACTTTTAGCTAAGTGAATTTCTTTTTTTTGGGGGGGGGTTGCAGTACTGGGGACTGAACCCAGGGGAATTCTACCCCCGAGCTATACCCCCAGCCCTATTTTTTTATTCTTTATTTTGAAACTGAGTCTCACTAAGTTGCGGAGTGCCTCACTAGGTAGCTGAGGCTGGCCGCGAACCCAGATCCTCCAGTCTCAGCCTCCCAAATGCTGGGATTAAAAGCGTGTGCCACCACGCCCAGCTAGCTAAGTGAATTTCTTTATAAAGTCCCCAGCCTCGGATTTTAAAAAAAATAACAACACAAAACCAACTAAGACTCTCACTAAACTCAATACACACCAGGGTCTGAAAATCGCTGTTCTTACAGAAGGAACAAACTCAAGCTATAGAGATGCACCTTGTTTCTTTTATGCCCATTGTCTTCACCTGACAGTCAAAGGAGGAGATAAACAATAAGCACTTTTCTAACACGGAAAACTAAAAACAGGAAATATCATACCAGAAAAAGAAACTATGCAGTCTTGCTATTAGTGTGCTTTCTATGACGGTCATTCCCACCCTGCTCAATTGACATTTATTAGTTAAATGTATATTATAGTAGAAGAACACATGAAGCTGGACTGGACAGTTAGATGTGGTTTGATAAGTGCCACCAAAGGAGTTAGCCACAGTGCCCTGATTAGACTTGGAAGGGGAAGGCTCCCAGACTTAGGGGCATCACTGACTCATTCCATAGAGGTGGCTTTTAGTCATAGGTTGTTCTAGCACAGTAATATACTTCTGATTTTAGAGTTGAATTAATTAATTTATGAAATATGTATTATAATCCTACTGTACTTCAGATGGCTTTGTTAGCACTGTGGATACAAGAAGAAAAGTAAAGATTCTGTTGGCATGGAGTTCATCCACTAATAGGTAGATTTATTTTTATAAATCTATATCTAGAGGAATTATTATTATTTTTCCCTTCCCACACATATTATTTATTTATTTATTATTGTTTGCTTTTGGGGGAAGGGAATTTCTAAAATCATGTATATGACTTTTTTTCTTAAATTTACTTTCAGAAATATCTTCTGAAAACCCTAACAAAATGAAACATGACTAGATCCTCCACATTTGGAAGCTTATTAATTGTGATTATTCATATGGAAGTTTTACATCTATGTATATTGACAGAGATGCCTACAGTTGGCTTGAGACCACTCTTAAACATCACCAACATCAGACTTCTTTGATTATGCTAATGAATATCACTACAAAGGGAATCAGTGCTTCTCATTTGGCCAAGCACTGATATTTTGGGAGGGAGAGGCATGAAGTTAGTTATCTCTTCCTGGAAGATGGGTTGTTCCTCCCTATCCCCTCATTCCCCAGGCAGACATAAGGTGGATAGAAGTTTGTTCCCCTCTTTCAGGGAATGAAACTGCAACAATAACAACAACAAAAGCAAACAAAGGTTACTCCAATTTATATTTAAACTACCAGTAATCTAATAATTCAAGCAAAATGAGCCTTTAGAGCAAACCTCTATTGAAAATATATGGAAAAAGTCTATTTTTAAATTGCTGAACTGAGGGGAACATTCGAAGGACTGCTGCAGATTCTGGCTACTCTGTTCACAAAGACTAGGGAAAAAGAAGGCTCTCTTCAACAGATGAATAGGAACATTGACTGCTTTGAGGCGAGTAATTGCCTTACTCCTACATACAAAAATTTCAGTCAGAGGAATCCTCCTTTAAGCAGAACACAAATGATGTGCGATGCATACTTACACAGATAAAATGTAACTTACCTTGGGCTTATTTAATTATTTCTGGTCTATGGACTTTCTGAAAAATAGTCAGAATGCTTTCTTTCTACAGATTTAATAAAAGGCCTACACCTCTGCTCTTTTTTTTTTTAATTACAGAGGGTGTATGTATAGTATACATATGTTAGAATTTAGTATAACCATCAGAGTAGTAAAGAAGTTAAAACACACACACACACACACATGCTTCAATTTTATACTTAAAACAAGGGTGGAATACTGATTACTGCCCTGGAAATACAATTTGTTATTTCTTTTCTTTTTAAATACCTATATGGTTACTTATTAACATTTTAATGGCAAAAGCAATAAAAATAATTAAAAACACATTTAGATCCTGTTATGCTCCATTTCATTAATGTCTACATTTTTTTCTTTTGAAGGAAAATTATAAAATTGATATCTTAGATGCAGCTACTTCCTTATTACATTTCTATGTTAAAAAATGTATTTAAAAGATTAAAAGATGTTCTCCTACACAAATGCTGTGTTTCTGTTTAAAGTGATTATACTTCCATTTCTCCTTTTAAATGGCAGAGTTGAAATTTTTACAATGGATTGAATGCTTAGTATTTGCAGTTTATTATAGTTGATTTTTTCAGAGTCAATAGACCCACATAAATGCTCAACAAATAAATTTATAAAAATAATGTTTTGAGCTCTATAAAACATCTATTTTTATTTTAGCATTGTTTCTTTTAATTTTTTTACTGTAGCACTTTTATTTTTATATACTTTTATTGGTGCATTATAGTCTCACATCACAATGTAAATCGTAGTGATAGTGGCATACAAGCATACAGCACTTGCTGGGCTTTCCTCCCGAGAAAGCCATAGGGTTTTCCACTGAAAGGAGAAAAGTGTTCCCAGCCACAAGCTTCTCTCTGGGAAGACTTACTAAGAATTGGCACTTTGGGTCAGAGAGGGAGTTGCAGATCTGACTCATGTCCTCTTGCTGGAAAGGTTTTCATCTTGGGAGTAGTAGTGGTTGAGAAGAAGCACAGTTAGTTAAGATAAGGAGCTCTGTCAAATTGCCAAATCCTCCCCCTCCACCTCCAGCTGCTCAGCAACATGTAAAGGTCATTTGTGTTATGAAGAGCAAATTAATAATGCGGGCCTTGAACTTCACCTGAAACTGCAGTCCCGTGCTACTTGTTCTTTTCAAGCAGTCCTATTTTGCTTAACCTTTGTTTGGAATCTTAATTTGACTCCTGGGCAATTACAACCTTTAACCACCGGAAAAGGAAGCACATTAAACATGCCCTGTGGAAGTCATGGAGAACAATGTGGGGATGGAGTTCCCTCTGCCTGGGGTGATATCTGTCTGCCTGTCACATCTAACCTTTTTCTGATCTGGATATTCTGGTCAGAATAGCTTTGATCTTTTGCATACTTAAAATTTAACACCATCAGTGGTCTCACTTCCCTTAGTTCCTTTCACATTTAACATCTTGCACTACAATGCTGAGTATTTAAAAAAAATCTCTCTCCTCTCTCTCTCTCTCTCTCTCTCTCTCTCTCTCTCTCTCTCTCTCTCTCTCTCTTTCTGTTCTTCTAATGTTAATGTTTAATGAACTACTTATCTTTCCAAATAGATTGGCATTTTATTGGGGGGCAAGAATCTTATCTGAAGTCCTTTCCTTCTTCCTTCCAGCCTTTCTTCCAACAATTCATCATATATGGGCATCTACTTAAGCAACAAACTGAAGCCATGCTTCATATGATGAGGCTAGTTTGTTAAATACTGTAATGTGGGTTAAGTTATAGCAGAAGATTCTGTTTACAACCTGTTCGTCTCCTGAAATCAAACTTAAAGATGTTGTCTGGCTTGTTACTATTTTTGCTGGCTAGCCATCTTCCAGTATTTGTGGCTATTCATCCAGTTTGTAGATCACTGATACTCTTTTAGTGTTCCTTAAACCACAAACATAGAGCACCTAGAATGGGCTGGCAACTGAACTCTTCGGATGCCTTTTCGCTCTAGATTTCAAGTGCAGATAATTAATTGAATCCTCAGTCCTCACTTTTCTGAGATGCATCACTATTTTTAATTCTCAAAGTATAAAGCACAGTGCTTCCATCTAAATATTTTGAAAATTCTCAGTATGTGCTGTATGGGGAGGTAGGGAATACCAGGATGTGTATGAATTAATCTCTGAGTAGGTGAAACTCAGTTCAGACTTAAATATGATATGGAAAATAACAAGTATAATGGAAAATAAAAAGCCTGATCATATGTCTTAGGTATGAGTAATTAGGTTTAAATTGTGTTCATATAAATTGTCAATTGTGTATGTAACAGACAGAGCTAGTAAGTAAATAAATACAGAATGAAATTCAAGTTGTACTGATTCCAAAACCACTAAGCCATAACGCTTCCACTAAATTGCTCTGAGTCCTCAGAGTTGGATCGTTTTAGATTATAATAGAGAATGTCAAACTTTCTTGTGCACATGAATCATCAGCTGACTTGTCAAAACAGGGATTGTTCAGCCCTTCCCCAGAAATGCAGTTTATCTGGGGTGGGTATGAATGATTTGCATCTATACAAATTCATAGGTGACATGAACCATACTTTGAGTAGCATTGATCTCTGGGAATGTTTCTCAAACCTCAACATGTAGCAGAATCATCTGTAGAGCTTGTGAAAAGAAACTACTGGATCTGCTCCAGCCCTGGAAATTCAGAAGATGTGGGGTGGGGTTGAATAATTCTTATTTCAATCCACCTTTCAAATGATGCTGACTGTGGTGGTCCATGTACTGAATAGAGTGAGAAACTATCTAAATAGGCAAATAGGAGGACCTAATAAGAAACACAATTTTGAAAAATGTAAAGCCTTGGATCAAATATACTCTGCTTAGCATGGGACTTCCTTGTCAAAGAAGCTAAAAACAGAAGGAAACTAACTGAGTAAGCATGAATCTAATGGGCAATTTTAAGAAGCAGTAGACACTAGCAATTGGTATTGAGGTTGAAGGAAATTATATATAGAAGACAGTCTGAAGGATATAGTAATTCCTTAAGCTTTCTGAAATCTTAGAAATCATTTTTTATTTTTCATTAACATTTTTCTATGCATTCTCTTATTAACATCAACATAAATTTGACAGAAAATTTGAATAATATAAAAAAGTGGTGTGGAATAAGATCATTAGTGTTTGTAGAGAGAAATAAGGTGATCAAGGGTTAGAGAAATTGGAGAAGTGATTAATAATGAAGGATAAAAAAAAAATAGGAAAGCAAGGTGTCTTAGGAGCCAAGGAAACACTCTCCTGGGAGGGTTAAATGGAGAATGGATTGGATTGTTGCTGAGAAGTATTGTAAAGTAATAGAAAAGCTGACTCTGATTCAGCACATTGGAGATCTTGACCTACCTCATTGAAATGTGTGCAATTTCAGTTGCCCTTCTTGGCAGAAAGAAGATAGAGTGAGAAAGTAAAAACCAAAAGATAAATCTGTATATTTGTATTTCTGATATTGTAACTTTATAAAAATATAGTTTGCTTTCATTTTTATTATTTTTCTTTGTGCATTTTTAAAATACTTTTATTTGTGCATTGTAATTATACCTTATAGTGAAATTCAAAGTGATGCATTCATACCTGTAGACATCACTTGTTGTATTGCCCTCTGCATCCCTCCCCACTTCTCTCTCCTCCCTCCCTGAACATATTAATAATGACACCCTCATATACAGACATAGCTTTATTTGAACTGTTCCCTTCCTCAAGCCTCATTTTCTCTCCTTACCTCCCCCACTATTCTACTGGTCTCTAATCATCATCTAACCAAAGTCCTTTTTGTTTCTTATTGTTTCCCTAGCTTCCACACTTGAGAGAAAACATATAATCCTTGTCTTAGTGCAACTGGCTGATCTCACTGAGCATAATATTTGCTAGTCCTATCCTTTTTCCTGCAGATGGCACAATTTTGTTCTTCCTCATGACAGAGTAAAATTTCATTGTGTGTATATAAAATATTTTCTTTATCTATTCATCTGTTCGTGAATGTGTATGTTGGTTCAATAATTTCTCTATTGTGAATCATGCTGCTATAATCACGGATATGCATGTATCACTACAGTTGTCTGTCATATGGTTGTTCTTTACTTATTCTTTTGAGAAATCTTCATACTGATTTCCATGGTATTTGTACTAATTTACAATTCCACCAAAGTATATAAGAGTTCCTACTTCCATACATCCTCATCAGCATTTATTATTGTTTGAATTCTTGAAGATTGCCATTCTAACTGGAATTAGATGGGATTTCAGTGTAGTTTTGATATGCATTTCCTTTAATGCTAATGATGTTGAGCATTTTTTTCCCTATATTTCTTGGGTCTTTGAATTTCTACTTTTGAGAAATGTTTATTTAATTGCATGTTTTGTTTTAAATTGGGTTATTATTATTTTTTGGTGTTTAGTTTTTTGAGTTATTTACATATTCTAGATATTAGTTCTCTATTGGAGGAGTAGCTGCCAAAAGTCTCTCTCATTCTGTAGACTCACTCTTCAAACTCTTGTTTCCTTTGCTGCACAGAATCTTTTATTTTTTATTTATTTATTTATTTATTTATTTATTTATTTATTTATTTATTTATTTTTTGCGGTACTGGGAATTGAACTCTGGGGCATTCTAACTCTGAGCTACACCCCTAGCCCTATCTTGTATTCTTTATTTTGAAACAGGGTCTCACTAAGTTGCGGAGTGCCTCACTAGGTAGCTGATGCTGGCCTTGAACCCGGATCCTCCAGTCTCAGCCTCCCAAATGCTGGGATTACAAGCATGCACCACCACTCCCACTTCTGCACAGAATCTTTTTTAATTTGATGCCATCCCATTTTTTGATTCTTGATTTTATTTCCTGATCTTTAGGTCTCTTACTGAGGAAGTTTCTACCAGTTACTATATGTTAGAAAGTAGGTCTTCTGCTTTCTTCTAGTAATTGAAAAGTTGCTAGTCTGATTTCAAGGTCTTTTATCCATCTCGAGTTCACTTTTGTGCAAGGTGAGAGGCAGAACTCTAATTTGTTTCTTTTACATTTGACTATCCAGTTTTCTCAGCACTATTTGCGGAAAAGGCATTTTTTATTTATTATGTGTTTTTGTATATAAGAGTGAGGATTTCCCTCTATATCTTCTATTTTATTCCATTAATCTACGTCTCTGTTTTTATGTCAAAATAATATTGTTTTCACTACTGTAGCTCTGTAGTATAAATTGAAGTTTGGTAGTGTGATGGCTATAGCATGGTT
This sequence comes from Graphiurus murinus, assembly GCA_004027655.1. Taxonomy (NCBI): domain Eukaryota; kingdom Metazoa; phylum Chordata; class Mammalia; order Rodentia; family Gliridae; genus Graphiurus; species Graphiurus murinus. Next base: position 17,911 of record PVLC010012638.1, read on the forward strand.
CATATTGCTCAGGATTATTTTGGCTATCTTGGGCCTTTTGTTCTTCCACATAAATTTTAGGATCATTTTTTTCTACCTTTGTAAAGAATGACATTGGTATGGCCACACTAACAAAAGCAATTAAAGATTCAATGGAATATGAAGAACATATTTATACTCACTTCTAGTTACTTACTTTTGGTAATGGGGGTGGGGGAGTAAAGCCTAGGGCCTAGCACATGCTAATCTTGTGCTCTCCCACTGATGTCCTTCCTCCTGGCTATGCCACACTATGTAGTGGTGAGTCATAGACATGCAAAAATACCATGAAACTTTCTACCTTTTAATAAGTGACATTTTCTTGATTGAACATTGACTTGGTTGCCATAGTACGTGATTGCTTACCAGAGCTCGCACAGCCTCTTTCAGTCAATTGGTAGCCACTTACTTGATATTTCTATGAAGGAAGGAGGACTCAGAGATTCCTAGTCTGCTGCCTTTCTTACATCAGATCTGTTTGTATTTTAATTATGTTAAAATAGTTTATTTATGGTTTTGAATCATAAACATGTTCAGAATTACAGATACTTATCTGTACACCCCAGACCTCTAAATTATACTAGAAATGCCAAACTAGTATTATACAATATATTAATGACACCTGTCGCCTTTTTGTTTTATATAATGGCAATCCTCTAGGAGTATGTCACCAACAATCATCATTACCTAGGAGTAATAAATGAAATATTGCAACTGATGTATTTGCTAGTTCTTCATGAACAAGGTAGAAATCAAAACAAAACAAAAAATAAAGAAAATAGCAACTAAAGACATCTGTGTTTCTAACACAGGCTGATGCTGCTGGCCTATCCCTTAGACTTTTATTAGCACTGATTTAGCACTACCCCATGCAGGTCAACAGTACTAAACTATAATTATCATAATTTAGAATAAATGTATAACTTATGATCATATAATGAAATAAAATATTCACTTTACTTAGTATGGGTCCTATAATCAGAAAAGTAGATTAAATGAGGGAATCATGAAAAGCAGAAATATAATGAACAATTTTAAGAAGCAGTGGACACTATAATTAGTGGAAATTACGTATGAAAATTTGTCTCTGTGATTATATTTTTATAACTGATATTCTTCGGAGATGTGTTTCAGAGAACCATGACTATATCTCCTAGAAGAAGACAATATTTCATAGTATTTGCTATTTATATTAAACTTTTAAATTTAATTAGCCAAAAATTTACTCTGTATATTTGCATTTTATTTCTTTAAATTGCTTTAAAATTTTTGCTATTTCTAGACATAGTATAACAAAATATGAACTAAAATTTTGTGTATTTTTATCTTCTAATATATTATAAATTGTTTCATATGATACCTCAATTATTTGTTTCTTGGAGCCAAAATCTGTAGCCTTGCACTTTTGGGGAGTTCCTTGACAATTATTTCAATTTCTTTGATGTTATTCATTCATTCTAGTATTTAAATTATGTTAGTTATTTTGCTTGGAGGAAAAGAATGAAAACTTTATTGTACTTTACAAACACCCACATATGTATTATATACACTTTATTATTATTTTTATTTATTTATTTGCGGTACTGAGGATTGAACTCACAGGCATTCTACCTCCGAGCTACACTCCCAGCCCCATTTTTTATTCTTTATTTTGAAACCGAGTCTCACTAAGTTGCCGAGTGCCTCACTAGGTAGCTGAGACTGGCTGCGAACCGGGATCCTCCGGTCTCGGCCTTCCGAATGCTGGGATTACAAGCATGCACCACCACGCCCGGCTTTATATACACTTTTAAAAAAATAAATCCTCTCATTTCTTCTATTACTCCAGATTTTTTTTTATAGTTACATACACTATCTCACTACCCAGCATGCTTTTTTAAAGAAATGTGGAGTGATTGTATAAAGAATATATTTTGCATTAGTGTAAAGAAACTAACATTCTTCCTTCTTTCTCGTAGCAAACTTGTGATTTTGCTAAACAAATCCTAAACAAATAAATAATGCATTTGGGTTTAGAAAAATTGTCTATGTAGCGGTCAGTCTTTTCTTGTAAAGTCACCTTCTCTGAAGTGTGATGAGTAATTTGGTTAGCAGTGGTTAAAAATGAATAGCTAAGTTTCTGACCCAATATACTTCAGTAAGCAATACTAAGTTGTTTTTAGATAACTACAGCACTGAATATAATCTGAAATTTGACACAAGTACAGTCATGTGTCACTGAATGATGGGTATAATCTGAAGATTGTCCTCTTATACAGTTATATCTTGGGCAAACATCATTAAATGTACTTATACAATCTTGATGTTATAACTTTCTACAGACCTAATATCGTATGGTATACAACATCTTGATCCAGATGACCATGTTGTAAGCTCCTTACATGTTTCATGTCTTGGACTGCACATACCATCATACCTGTTGTGTGGCCTGATATGTGTAATCATTTTCTTTCAAAAGCTGAGTATTGTAAAACCATTGAAAAGCTAACTGGCCTTGACCATTTCCCCCAGCAATTAATGTTATCATTCAGGAGTTTGTTTTCTGGGAAAGGGAAATTGAAGAATGGCAACTGTATCTCAGAATCTAACCACTAGATAAATTAAGCTAAAAATAATTGTAGTCAAATTAATCTTCAACAAAGAGCTGCATTTCAGAAGTTTGCTATTAATTTGTATTTAACTAATAGACCTGTGTATTTGCACCCTTTCCATTCTCTATTTATACTCCTTAATTAGTTGGGTAATCATTTTCTAGGCAAGGAATCAGATATTGTTAGGTTGTCAAAGAATCTACAGTTCTCTAAAATGTGATTTTTATACTAAGAAGTTACTCCGACAGTATTTGATGGATTGTTATATATGCTTTTAAGCACAGTCTCACTACCACTAGTACCACTACCACCACCACCATCATCATCATCAGTATCATCATCAGTATCATCATCAGTATCATCATCTGGTATCCTTCTTTCACTTCATTCTACATTACCTGTGAAAAATCTATATGAAGAGTAGCTGGCAAAAATTTTCTCCCACTCTGTGGGCTCTCTGTTGAGGTTCTTGATAGTTTCCTTTGCTGCACAGAATCTCTTCAGTTTAATGCAATCCCATGTATTGATCTTTCTTTGAGTTGTTTTTGCTTTGGGGGTCTTGTTGAGAAAGATTTTACCTGTGCCTATGTGTTGTAGTGTTAGCCCTGTGCCCTCTTCAAGTAGCTGCAAGGTCTCTGGTCTGACCTCCAGGTATTTTTTATTTATTTATTTATTTTTTAGGTACTGGGGATTGAACTCAGGGGCATTCTACCTCCGAGCTACTCCCCCAGCCCTATTTTTTCTTCTTTATTTTGAAACAGGGTCTCACTAAGTTTCAGAGGGCCTCACTACATAGCTGAAGCTGGCCACGAACCCGGATCCTCAGGTCTCAGCCTCCCAAATGCTGGGATTACAAGTGTGCACCAGGTCTTTGATCCACCTTGAGTTGACTCTTGTGTGGGTGAGAAAGTGGGGTAAAGAAGAACAAAATCAAGTTATTTGTAGGGAAATTGATGCAACTGGAAAATATTATGTTAAGTGAGATTAGTCAGTCAGAAAGAGTAAAAAAAATATGTTCTCTCTAATATGCGGATGCTAGGGAGAAAATGGGGCATAAGAGGGACTCCAGATGAAAAAAGAGAAACCATAGATAAGCAAAGAAGTTGACTTATCTGAAGGGGATGGACGGGGTGGGGGCACCCTAATGCACATGATGTTTTTCACAAATATATCAAATTCAATCAATAAACTGAACTTGAGAAGGAGGGACGGCGAGGGAGTGGGGTGGGAATTGGGGAAGGGGTTAAATGAGAAATGTGTGCATATATGCCTTTAATAGCTTGTACCTAACAAAGATGTTTGATTACAATGCACCAATTAATAAAAAAAATCTATTTGAAGTGTTAAGAAAACAAAAGAATAAGATGAATTAGGTTACAAAAGCAAATAAAATAAAAATTTAAAGAAATTACTATATGCTTTTAAAGATTAATGTTTTAATATACCATATTATGTATGGTAGAACCAAAATTCATAATACTATGAAGAATAACAACGCTGAATGCAAGTATAAAAGGGGACACGGACATTAGAGAGATTTATATGATGAGAAAGAGTCACTCTTGCTAAGTATTTGCAGGGAGAACTTCTTTCTGTGAATTTAAGTAAGAGTTTTTGATGAGTGATTTCACCTTAATACTTACAATATTTAAAAATAATTAGTATTCAAGTTCCTAAGATTTTTTTGTAGAGCATACTGAGACTTAGAAGCATTCTTGCAATTGCATAGCTATTATGTAGCAGAGATGGATTCAAACCTAGTGGTACAGGGTTACTTAGCAGAAGAAAAATCTTGTCTGACATACATAACTGGTGGAAATTCCCAAGAAAAGAGACTTATGAGCAGGATGCAGAATGATTGACAAGGTCAATAATTGGATACTTAAGAATGTTGTATTAATGATATTTCTGTCACTTTGACAAAGTACCTGAGAAAATTAACTTATAAAGAGGAAAGACTTACTTTGGCTCATAGTTTCAGAAGTTTCAGTTCATGGACACTCAGCCATGTTCCATTTGGGCTTGTTCCTTATAGATAGCAGGAAGGGGAGCACACTGCATCAGAAACTTCTCACCTCAGCCTGGCCAGGAAATAAAGAGTGAAGAAGGGAGTAGGGTCCCAATATTCCCTTCAAAGATATGCCTCCAGTGATCTAACTTCCCTCCAGTAGGCCTCACCTGCTAAAGGTTTCAACAGAAGTGTCAGTCTGGCGATCAAGACTTTAGCATATGGGCCTTTGGGGGGCATTGAAAATCCACACCATAATGAGATAGATCTGATGGAACAGAATTGGGGATTCAGTCTTGATGTGAATGAAAGTTGAAGTACCTGGATCAATAGGGGAAATGGTAATTAAAGGAGTACAGGATGCAAGCTCTTTTTCAAAAGAAGATAGTTCTGCCACTTAAATATAGACAGGTATTTGTCTAGGCTCACATTTGTACTTGTTTTTACATAGTACAGGGATATTAGAGAACTTTGGAGACTAAAATGATATAGTGGAAACATGCTTTAGATGTTTTATTATGGTATAGGATGTAAGGTAGATGGAAAGAGGAAAGTTACAGTTATAGATCAATATTTCAGCAGTTGTTAAACAGAGTCTTATAGATGCTCTGGGCATTGGAGAGTCAGTTTAGATGAGCCATAGATCTTATGTGCATGATTTTATGAACAGAAAAATACTTCTCATTCAAACACATTTTACCATTTTTAAAATGGTATACTTCCCTAGGTGGCTGTGACTCTTGAAATTTATGTGAAAGCATCACTGAATTCAGAGTCTTTCTGTGATTTTTCTTAAATAAAAGGTATTGTGCAATTAGATTACCTATGGTCCAAATCATGTTGTGATTGATTCACTTATTCTAGAAATGTTTATCTTCAGGAGCATCATACTATAACAGTTAAGAGTATGGCCTCTATGTCCAGATTATAGACAAGACTTCCATTTTTTCCCAATTTTTCATGGTAAATGGATGTGTAATTAATCTTTCTAAATCCCTTTTTCTCATTTTAAATCTGTTAAATAATAGTAATCCCATAGGATTATTACAAGTATTATATGAGATTATGAAATGAAGTACTTGATAAGATGCCTGGCATACAGTAAAATATCTAAATTAACAGTGCTCTGTGTTAGCATTTCATAGACATTGCATGAATTCTTTTTGTCCAGAACCTGGAAAGCACAGTCAAAAGTCATTTCTCTAATAATTTGTCTTGAGTTATAGTGACACTGCATCAGGATCATAATCAATAGATTTAAAAATTTCTTGTTGGCTTTTCTTGAAATAAGAAGTCAGTTTTAATTGTTAAATCCCTATTCCTTTTCCTTTTTTATTGCACTCTGAAACAATAATACCTGCCAGGTTCCCTTAGATTTAATAAACAAAAAAGCATTCATGGTTCTTGGCCCAGACACCCAAGTACTGTTGGTTCCTGGCCTTTCTTCCACTCTCTCTTAGTTCTTGAGAGAACATTTCACAATCTCCTGAACCCTCAGAGACCTGGAGTCACAGCAGTGACCACCCTACATTTGTCATTCTGGCTTCTGAGGAGTCTTGCTGTAGACTGTCACTGCAGAGAATCAAGGATAACCCAGCATACACCTTTTGATGAAGGAACTCAAAGTTCCTGCAATGATTTTGCATTCCAGTTTAGGGTCCATAGCCCTAAAATAACTGTTGCTTGTCTTGAAGATTCTATTCTGTAACTAATGCTTGAGGAAGCCCATCTTAATGTATGTGGAAAATATAAACAGAAATTCCAACTAAAATGCAACAGTTGTAGAGGTGATGGAAATTAAGCACTACTTGAAAGTAGTATGGTAGCTGGGTACTGGTGGTACACACCTGTAATCTCAGTACTTAAGCAGGAGGATCGAAAGTTTGAGGCTAGCATGTGGTATGTTCTCAAGATCCCATTTCAAAATAAAAAAATAAAATAAATAAAAGGGGCTGGGGTAGGATCTCAGAAGAAGGGAGGGAGAGGGGGGAGGGAGGGAAAAGAAAAAGAAGAAAGAAAGGGAGGAAGGAAAGAAGGTAGGAAGGGAGGGAGGGTATGCAGGTATGCTGTGAGTCATTTTTTCTTATTTCAATACTTTTATTGGTACATTATAGTCTCCCTCATAATGTATATCATAGTGATAGGGACATACATGCATGAAACAGTTGGGGAGCTTTACCCTGGCTTCCTCTCCACTCCCCCCTTCACCATGTAAAATATTGAGATTGACATTGGTTTTCTCACATAGGTACAAAATGTCAGTGGAAGTGCTCCGTCTCCCTTCTCCTTCCCCAAACCACCTTCCTTGCTCCACTGGAGTCTCTCCTCTATTATATAAAGTTCCTCTTATATTCCAATTATTCCCTTGCTTCCACATGTGAGAGAAATCATATGACCCTTTACTTTTGTAGCTGGCTAAACTGACTTTACACAATGTTCTCCAGACCCATCTATTTTCCTGCAAATGACATAATTTTGTACTTCTTGATTGCTGAGTAGAATTCAGTTGTGTGCATATCCCATAATTTTGTAATCCATTCATCTGTTGATGGACACTTAGTTGGTTCCATAATTTGGCTACTATGAATTATGCTGCTATAAACATGGATATGTGTGTATTATTATAATATTCTGATTTAAGTCCCTTTGGAAAAATACCCAGGAGTGGTATCGCTGGATCATATGGTAGATTTGTTCCCAGTTTTCTGAGAAATCTCCACATGGATCTCCATAGCAGTCACACTAATTTGCAATTCCAACAACAGTGTTAAAGAACTCCTATTTCCTCACATCCTCACTAGCATTTATTGTTGTTTGGCTTCTTGATGACCCAGTCAAGAAATGGGAAATTTAACCACATATACACTTCACAGAAGAAGAAATGACCAATAAATGAAAAAAAGTGTTCAACATCATTAGCAGTCAGGGAGATGCAAATTAAAACAATACTGAGATTCAATCTAACCCTAATTGGAGTGAGTTATATTAAAAAGCTGTGAGATTGACCTATGCTAGCACTGGTTCATCAGAATGAAAGACAATATATAATATAAAGTTGTTGATTGGTAAACTGTAACAACAGAACCACTCCTATGGTTGGCTTCTTTTGATTAACTTATTTTTTCAGTCTAATGTGTTTTTGGTAGAATTCAAAACTCAAAATCACTAGATAAAAAATTGGTGTTATTTTTTTTAATCTGAGTCACAGGAACCAATTACAAATTATTAAACATTTCTATACTATTAATCTTTGTTTAAATCAATGATGCTCTGTGGCTTCTTGGATGATTTGTTTACACAGTGAACTAAACATCATGTTTTGTTGTATTTTTCCCCAGATCAGTTAGATTTTTCTAATTTTAAAGTAAACTTTACCAGGAAAGAATGTAGAGGTTGGGAAATGGGATAGAAAGAAAGCAATGAAAGGTAGTGTTTTATAAACTTTACTGCAAAGAAAACCTGGCATTCATTTCAAACCAGTGTAGTTTGTGCTTTTCTTTGGTGAATTATGCTTAGATATTTTCAGCCAATAGCTCAGAACACAGATCATCTGAAAAAACAAGTAGCGTAACTACCTGCATTGTGAGAGATGTGTGAGTTTATCCATCCACATCAATCTTATCTCCTTTCCAATATCATACACATTGGGTAGTGAGAGAATGCCAATAGCCATTGATATAGAGGTGTTTCTTTAATTTAGTTACTATAACTTATTGGTTTTTATGAATGGTGGGGGATATGTTTAAAAAGAACCTTCTATGTTGACAAATGTATCCTGCTCTTCGGTGAGGGGCATTTTGGATTATTTTTCTATTTCAAGTCTTTCCCCCTATCCGGTTAGAAAAGTAGTTGGCAACAATTCAAGAACATTTGTATTTAAATCTGTATGATAGGTTCCATTGTAGGAAGGATAAATGTAAATGGACATGCTTTATTTCCATAATTATTTTGAAGAGTATTTTGGCCATCATCTGGGTGTTTATAGTCAGTTAATTTGAACACCATCTTAATTTTCAACAGCAGGCATACTGCTCTGCTGCTTTATCTTGTAGAGAAATCAGATTGCTTCCCAAAAGATAGCCATTTATAATATATGCACCTTTGAATAATTAAATGACTTACTGAAGAGGAAATGGATTCTAATCAGCTTTCAAACTGTGATTGTGCCATGCACTGAATTGTTCCTCTATGAATATATTTCTCTTGGAGCATGTATAATTATGAAACTTTTTTTTTTCTATCTTGGTAGGAACTGGGAAGTAACAGCCCTCCACAGAGAAACTGGAAGGGAATTGCTATTGCCCTGCTGGTGATTTTAGTTGTATGTTCACTCATCACCATGTCAGTCATCCTCTTAACACCAGGTAATCTGTCTTTATTTTTCTCCTATGATGATATTGTGGATGATAATTTCACATTCAAATGCCTTAAGAGGATAGCAATATGTGATATCCTAGGACGCATTAGCATTGGCTGGATTTAAAAATATATATATACCATAATCAGATATTTTGAAAATGGCACAGAAATTTTGAAGTTCAAATATCATGTAAACTTTTTTTTGGGGGGAAGCTCAAAATGTAAAATATGTAAATTGAGAATGCCAAGGAGATCTTTAGTCTCCATTGACACTTAGAGACTTATGTTTGTTAGTTTGCTGAATGCATGAGACATTTGACTTTTTGGGTTGAAGATGAGGGAGTGGACTCTGGAATTTCTCAAATATGATTGGTAACCTAGTGTATGGAAAAGGAAAGAGGATTTGAGGAAAAAGAGGATCAGATAAAAAATAGTGATCTATGCCTCTAAACACAGACTTCTGTTTTCCTTTTTCCTGAAGTTTTTATATTTTGAGTTTTCCCCCTGGGCAAAGAACCTCTCTAAATTAATCTTGTAATGATCTCTAGATGGCTTTTCTTATGACAGAGTTTAACATTAATGTTGAAACAATCAATAGACATAATTCTTTCATGTGTACTCTTTCAACACTCCAGAGTTTTACTACTATTCAGTAGTGCTAACAAGGAAAGCAGAGATAAAATATTGCCCTTTTTAATTCCTCACACTGTCTTCCAGAAGCTGATAAATCTGGCATTTTGCTACAACCCACCCAACTATCTTCCTCAACGGCTGGATGTCCATGTAGGGTTCAGTTTTATGAAAAATAGTCATTTCTAGGGGTACAATAGAACTAGCCCAAATATCAGCTGGTATTATGAAGTTGTAGTCTGTTTTACTGTCTCTTCTTTACACCTCGGTTCTGGTATTCGCTTTTTTACAATATAAGCCCTTAAACATATTGTAGTTATTTCCTGATGTACACAATGTGATTAACAACTGTTATTTGCCTGAGTCATTTAGCTAAGTAATTATAGTCACTAGTTACATAAATGGCAGTTATTGATTGTTTCAATGTGGTACATGGTGAAATATTTCATCTTTGTAAAAATAATTGGCTTTGAAATATATAAACTGCCAAAAATATAGCTTGCAGTTTTTACCTAAGATATATATAAAAAAAAAAAAAAAAAAAAAAAAAAAAAAAAAAAAAAAAACTGAGAAAGAAATTAAGGAGGTGAGGAAGAAGGAAAGAAGAGATAAAGGTAATTGAAAAAAAAATACAATTTCCTGGTAAGAACTAACTTATCAGCATTCTCTTCTGGAACCTTCTTTTAACTGCCTCATTTGCACATCTGTGGTACAATGAAACTGAGCAATCTGAAGGCTGCAAGTTGTCTCTGAATGCCAAGAATCTCTGTTAAAGGATGACTAGCTTATGTTCAGTTGGTGTTTCACTTAAACATAAGAATTTTAGTATAATTATAAAAAAAAAAAATGGCGTGGTTTTGCTCGCTTGTATTGGTAGCTATTAACCAGATGGAGAGTTTCAGTGCCATAAGTTCTGTGTATTTCTCCTTTCACTTCTTTTTTCAAATCTATTTCTTGTATTCTTGTCCCAGGGTATCACTTTCTGAAATTTTCTTGTGACTCAGTGTTTGGGATCTTTAAGAGTTTGGTATAACAAGTACACTACAAAGTTGACCACTTATTAAATTTAACTCACTCTTCTCAAGTCTTTCCATTTTTCCCCAGTATGAAACCACAATATAGTTCTCTTCCTTTCTCATGCATTTGCTTATTCATTAAAGAAAGAGATGTGGGCAAGATACACTGGTTTGAGTTCTAGTCGTATAATTTACTAGTTGGGTGGACATATTTCTCAACCTTCTCTCCTACAATAGCCATCAGTATTATAATGTAATGCAAGTATTTATAATAGTGCTGTGATTCCTTTGATTATTGTTACTATTTAGTGTTTATTGACTACTAGCCACAATGTCAAATATTGTGTTACATGAAAAACATTTTCCAGAAAATGCATAAATACTCTCAAGAATAAATATCATGATCAAGGAAGAACTAAATACTTAACCTGGAATTATTCTTAGTGGTCTAATTGCTTATGTTTATTCACTCACTCATCTACTAGAGACATATGGAGACCTTGCCACATTTGAGGTGCTAAGGCATTACACCTGCCCTACTGCTTTTTCATATCTTTCATCTACAATCCTCTTCTTCTCCAATTACACAAATACACATACCTAAAATTCGATGTACCCCCCAACTCAAAAACTTAATTTTATATGACATTAATCATTTAAGTGTAAATTATTATTTAAGACACAATTTGTCAACCTCTTTTCATATGTCCCAGTGACTTTGAATTTCATTATTAGTTTTGGCAGAAATAGTATGAAATAAAAACATAAAACCTTTTTGCTGTAGTGGGAAAAGTATTGCTCCAGGAAGCAGACATCTGTGTTCTCCACCATCTGTTTGTAAATTCAGTGTCCTCAGGGGTTTGGATAGTCACATAAATTGATGAGTGGGTAGGTAGCACTGGTTAGGAATGTGCTTGAGTTGAGATCTACAATGATGCCAGTCAAATTACATGTCCTTTATGGTGGGTCCAAATCAAACATGCCTAAGTGATTATATATATATATATATATATATATATATATATATATATATATGCCTAAGTGATTATATATATATATATATATATATATATATATATATATATATATATGAAGATCAACAGTTTGAAGCTCAAGACTTGAGTCTTGACACTGAAACTTTTGCAGTTGTATATTCTTTCCCTCCTCATTGTACAGGAAACAGTAAAACTGAGTTTATTTAACTTTTGTTTCTGAGGCCATGAATATGCATCAGGACCATTTGATTCACTGTTGATTCAACACCTGTATGTGGTTGTGCATGCATCTGTTTAGACTCTAGTGCCTTGTAGGCTTGTGGTCCCTGAGCTGTGTTAGAGTAGACCTACAAAGAAAAACATCAGTTAAAAAGAAAATTCAGCACCTCCCTTGAAATCTTTATACACCAATCTGGTTCTAAGGTCCAGCTTTCTAGGGAAAACCACTGAGTCTGGTGGAGGCTTTCAACCAAGAGATGAAATACATGCCAGGAGGGGGAACTCCTTATTGTGAAATTATTCAGCAAGATACTGGATGTTAAGGATCAGGAGCTGAATCTAGGACTGCTTTTCCAATAAAAGTGGTGATCAGAAAATCATGTGGCTTTTCTAGCTACATGATCTTAAACAAATCACATCTCTTCTTTGATATTAAGTGTGTTTATCCATTTCCATTGTTATACAAAATAGCTGAGATAATCAACTTACAAAGAGAAAAAGTTATTTTGGCTCATAGTTTTGGAAGTTCCAATCCCTGATTGGGGAGACTCAATTGCTTTTAGGCCTCTGGTGGGAGGGGAGCACATCATGGTGGAGGTTATAGCATAGCAAAACCACTTATTTCAGGGCTGGAATACAAAAGAAGAGGAGCCCGGGCCCCCACAATTCCCCTAAAGGACATGACTCCAATGACCTAAAACATCCTACAAGCCCCAAATCTTGAAGTTTCTGCCACCTTCCAACAGTGCCACACTGTGGACCTGTTTACACATGACCCTTGAGGGATATTCCAAATCCAAACTACAGCATCAAATGTTTAATTAAAGAAAAGGGAGCTGGGTGTGGTGGTGCACTCTTGTAATCTCAATACTTGGGAGACTAAGAACAGAGGATTGGAGTTCCTGGCTACTTAGTAAGGCTCTCTGCAACTTGAGACCTTGTTTCAAAATAAAGAATAATAAAAAAAATAGGACTAGAGACCTAGGGGCATTCTGCCCCTAGGTTCAATCCCCAGTATCGCCCAAAAAACAAAAAAGTGGTACCTGGTTTGGTTAGAATATGAAGTGATTTTTAGAAGCCTATTATAGCTTGCTCTAATGCCTATGATCTAATAAAATAAATAATAAGAATAATGTCTTATTCACTGAAAAATAGCAACAAATTAAAACCAATATACTGTTATACTGAGTCATTTCTACCTTAAAAATGTTTTTTCGAAAGATGAAAGCATGCAAAGTATTATCTAGTCTGAGAAATGATTTAGAAGCTGTTTTGCTCAAGATAACATCACAGTTTATAGGTAAGTGCAGTGGATTGCAAGCCAATAACCAAAGAAACACATGTTCATTGTAATTTTAGTTTGATTGCAAATTTCATTACAGAAGTAATTTGATACAGGTGCCTCCATTTCCACGATTGTCAGATTCTTCCTTGCCTTATGAAGAGAAGTCTTGATTATTTTTGAAGAGTGTGTTAACCATTCAATATTTCCTTTAATAAGTAATAATTTCTGAAAGGGATATATTATTTGCTTTCCTTTTTTATTAAATGACATACTTATTTAGATATATTGATTTATCATACATATTTTAGGTGTTATTGAGATTATTTAATTAAAGTACCTTTTTTTTTTTTCTGAACTGGGGATGAACCCAGGGCATTCTACCTCCAAGCTACACTCCTAGTCCTATTTTTATTCTTTATTTTGAAACTGGGTCTCACTAAGTTGCAGAGGGCCTCACTAGGTAGCTGAGGCTGGCTGTGAACCTGAGATCCTCCTGTTTCAGCCTCAGAAGTACCCATTTTATTTTCAGAATATACTGATCATAAGATCAGTAAATATACATTACAAGCACTTCATGATTAAAGTGGTGGAAACTATTCTAATACAACTATACATTTACTTTGTAGTCTTATTTTTATATATACTATGTAGAATGATAATGACCATGCTCTGAAAAACATTATATGCAGAATAGAGTTACCAGATTTGACCTCTTTGGAGAGCCAAAGTGCCTATTTTATGAGTTAGAATATGTTTTGCAAAAGACATTTATCAGACTCTTTGGTTTGCCTGCCATGTTGAAATGGTAACCTGTGGACTGTTTATATACCAGAGTTCTCTAGTGACAGTGGCCTGTTGACCTTTGCCTTTGTCTCTATTCAGCTAGTGGTAAGACAAAGACATCAGGTAGACCTACTATGTCTGACCAAAGATAAGACTATAAAGTACTGCAAGTACTGAAATTTTGTCTCCATCGTTAGCCCTAGTTCTTTCTTCTTTTGCGAACTTTCTCTTCCTTTAGTACCTTTAGTACCTCTCTGGTGGAGAATCTTAGATCCTTCTTTGCAAGTCTGTCAGAGTATGAAAGAAGTCAAGCATTGATGACTGAATCATCAGAGCTCTGCTTGATTTCCGTTATACAAGATTTCATTTTGAAACAGTCTCACTAAGTTGTTGAGCCTGGCTGTGAACCTAAGTTCCTCTTCTGTCAGCCTCCCAATTACTGGGATTACAACCCAGTATCAAACTCATGCATGCACACGCACACACACACATTCACATGCACACATGCGCACGAGGACACACATGCACACACACACATATACACACATGCATGCGAGCACAAACATGTTTCAGGGAAACACCCAGTTCTACCTTCTCCATGCCTTTGTTTTTTACTTGTAGGAGTTTCATTTATTTTATGAATTTTAGATTTGGTTTATAGGCCATGTTAGGAGATGATTTTCACAGGCCAAGACTGCCACAGTGATGTTAATGGGTTAGGTAAGTCTCTAATATCAGGTAAAGATTAGATCCAGGACTCTATGCTCAGTGAGTTCATTTGAATCAAAACATAGAAACTAAGATATGAAAGAAAACAGAAAAATGTAGGTGACTCTATCCAGAGAAAACAGAAAAAGGAAACAAAAACTAGAAAGCTGTATTTAAAACATCATGTTTTTCTTTGAAACAATACCAAGGTTCCTAAGGACTGCACAATCATATCTTTTAACCCTCATAAGGTACCAGGTTAAATAAAGTAGGGTGATTTCCTAGATACTGTCACTAAGGTCAGCACATCTGGATGACTTTAGGGAGCTAACTTCCGAAGACAATGTAATAGGTAGAGTGCTTAAATTGACCTCAGTATTAGACTGACTTGGGCTCAGGCCATGGCTTTGAAATGTATGTACAAGTATGACATGGAAGTGAAGAATTCTCTCTTTGAACTGTCTGATATATCAGATTGGAAACATACAAAATGATCTGACCCTTCAAAACAGACTCATCCTTTCCTGTTTATTAAAAAAAAAAAAAGAAAGAAAGTAATCTTCTTCTAGAAAGCATTTGATAAAATTAAGGAACCTAGGACTGGGAGCAGGTGATTGTTATTATTATACAAAACTTCACAGTGAATTGATTCTGGTTACTATTGTGCTGTATCAAAATAATAGCTCCTGGTTAGTTAAAATGTCATGGTATATTATGTTACAAACAGTCTCTTGGCAGCTATAATTTAAAAGATGTCATTTAACCATCTGACCTGTGTTGTAAAATGTCAAAGCAACAATTAAAGGATCCCATTATGTTTTTATGAGGGGAAAGTAATGTTTTACAGATTTTAAGATTTGCATTACTCACTTGTAAACATCAATATCAACCAAGATGCAAATTGTTTATTTTATTTTGTTGAATTAAAAAAGGAGATTATGTTATATTGATAGGCATAATCTAATGTGTCTCTGCTTGTTTTTCTAAGAGCAGCACAGATGAACTCATTTGAATGTAGAATTACCCAGGCATAATCAGCCTTCCAAAGAGAAAACAATGACAAATCCTAGCAGTCACCCCCTCACAGATAACATGAATTGCTGTGGATTTCTAAATAGGATTATCTTTGATGTCAAATGGAAAATAATTTTCTTTGACACTAATAGAGCAAGAATAGTTACATTTTTTGTCTTTGCCCTATAGATGCATTTCTATTTTTAAGTCATTGTTGATTTCCTTACTCTCATTTTCTCTTATATTGTCTAAAGAGATAAAAAATAACAAATTTAATTTGTTTTAATGTGTTTAATTTTACAAGAGTCAGAACAGAATGTTTTAATAAGTAGCATTTATTTATTACTTCTTGCAACATGCCAGATGCTGAACTAAGTGCTTTACATAGACTATTTTATTTATCCTCACACTAACATGAAATAGATGCTATTAATTTACTCCTATTCTACAGTATTCACTAAAGTCTTGCAAATTAAAGTTAGTTGCCCAAAGCCACACAAGGAGAAGGTAGAGAACAGTATCCCAAGCACTCTATGCTCTAGCATTTATCTTTACCTTTAAAATATGGGAATACATATGTATTTTAAAATGTATACCTATATGCATATATATACATATATGTATATATGTATAGGTGTGTGTGTGTGTGTGTGTGTGTGTGTGTGTGTGTGTGTGTGTGATTGAACCCAGGAGCATTCTACCTCTGAGCTATATTCCCAGCCCTATTTTTAAAGTTTTATTTTCAAACAAGACTTCACTAAATTACTGCACACTGATCTTGAACCTTTGATTCTCCTGCCTCAGCCTCCCACGTACTGGGATTACAAGAGTGCACCACCATGCCTGGCTATGTTAACATACATTCTTGCACACAAAGGAAGATATGGGTAAAACATATTTTACACACACACACACACACACACACACACACACACACACTCACTCACACACACTCCAGAGAGTAAGTTTTGTTTTATTCTGCCCCTTGATTTTTTTTTTAATGTATGAAGTAATTCTGTATACTCCTAAAAGAAAATGCATACTGCAGAACAAATTCAGCTGAAGTAAAGAAACTGACAATAGTAAGAAATTGAAAATCACAAATGTAAATTCTCGTGAATATTTATTTCAGCTGTCATATTTTTTCTCGGACTTCAATTCCCAAGATGAAATATAATTACACATTCTCTTTTCTAAACTACATGGTAAAAACATACTTGCATGTCACTATACAACTTTACTTTCTCATGGTTTTGTCTCCTCCTAGTGAAAATATGTAATTTATAAATGTGATAGGCTTGCTCCTAATATTTGGGGGCTTAAAATATCAGGAAAAGCATAGTTTCCATGAGAGGGAGTCACATCAACTACCCCCTCCGCCTGGAAAAATTATTTTAATATACGTTTGCTCCTTGTGTTCATGGAAGAGATGTTTTAATACGTCATTTGCCTGAAAGCAATTGGATGCAATTATCAGCATCTAATTCCTTTCCTTTGCTGTAACATTTGAGTATCTAATGTTACAGGGTTCACTAGCTGTAAGAAAAGACATTATCAGATATAGGTAAATATCTAAATATATAGAGACATACTATCTATTTAACAATATTTTAAATAAATAAATATTTTTAAATAAATAAGTAAAACCTTGATTTCCTAATTTTGCTCTGGAAAAATGAGTTTAGCTTGAGTAATTTTTGTCCCTGTTTTGTTTTATTTTGATTTTGTGGTACTGCTAAGATACACATCCTCAGCACCCCCCTCATTTTATTTTTTTAATTTTGAAACTGTTTCTCTAAGTTTCTCTAACTGGCTTTGCCTCCTGCCTTAGCCTCCCCAATTGCTTGGATTACAGGCATGCCCTACTGCCCTCATGCCTGGTTTATCTGGAAAAATTTCAATGTTTATTCATTGTTCTGGTATATATATCCACACTATTTATCTTTCTAAACTGTTCAATTGAGTGTAAAGTCCAATGGAGTATCCTCTTTAGAGAAATGAGAGTAAACAAAACTAGATTTGGGAGATATCCTTACTTAAAATATAGACTTTCTTTAAATCTGTGGATCACAGTTGGCACTTGCATAGGACATAGAAGTACTCTGTTTCCAGTACTCATTGCTTATACTGCTCTTTCTGGGGCTTCATCAGTAACTATATAAAATAAAAACAAAGTCATGTATTTAGTATTTTATATGTTCTGATTCAACATTCAAGAGTTCTAGTTACTTGAGTTACTTTGTCTCTCTGTTATCACATTTACTATATTTTTTCACTGTCTCAAATTTCTGTGGCTTATAATTATATTTTAATTTGTATATAATTCACATATCATGGAGTTGTCAGTTTCAAAGAGAATAATAGAGTGGCATTTAAAAAAAAAAAAAGCATAACATTCGCAACCAGTGCCTCTATCTAGTTTCAAATATTTTATCACCTCAAAAACACACATGTCCCTATTAACAGTTACTCTACATCCTCTTTCTTTCACCTGCTGGCCATCACTAAATCTATCCTTAGTCTCTAAATATTTCCTTATTCTGGATAGTTCACATAAATGGATTCAAACAAAATGTAACCTTTTATGTCTATCTTCTTTCAGTTAGCATGTTTAATACAGTCATGTATATAATTCCATGTATCAGTATTTCATTTCTTTTATGGCTGCATATTCCAAAATTTGTGTATCTATTTATCCACTCATGGAATTTGGGTTGTTCTCACCTTTTTGGATACTGGGACTAGTGCTGCTATGGACATATACATACATGTACTCCTATGGATTCTTGCTTTTGATTTGGGGGTTGTATATACCCAGGAGTGAAATTGCTAGATAAATTTATATTTCACTTTCTGAAGAACTGTTTTCCACATTGGCTGAGCCATCTAACATTCCCAGAAGAAATATACATGTGCTTCAATTTCTCCACATCCTCACCAACTCTCCTTACTTTCCATTTATTTTCTCATAGGTATTCAATAGGTGGAAATGATATCTCGTTTAGTTTGGATGTGTTTCCCTAATGCTTAGTACTGCTAAATGTCTTCTCATGTGTTTATTGGTCATTTGTATATCTTCTGTAATGTCCCTTCATATCTGTTGCTCATTTTTAATGAAATTGCTTATTATATTATAATTGAATAGTAGAGATTCTTTATATATAATATATATATATTATATATAAAGAAATTATATATATATATAATTTCTTTGTTATATGTTTATTCTTTATATATACTGGATCTCAATCACTTGTCAGATATATGATTTTAGAATTTGTTCTATAACAGGTTTTCTTTTCAATTTCTTTTTATTGTCCTTTACCTCATATAAGCTCTTAATATATGTATTGTTTCTTTGTTGCTTGTGCTTTTTGGGTCATATTTAAGGATATATTGCTTAATCCAAGATCTAAAGATTTGCTTTTGGTTTTCTGTGAAGAGCCATATTATTTTAGTTCATCTCCCTGGGTCATTCATCCATTTTGTGTTAATTTGTATATATGATATGAGGTGGGAAGCCAAGCATTTCCCCTCCCTCCCTTCCTTCCTTCCTTCCTTCCTTCCTTCCTTCCTTCCTTCCTTCCTTCCTTCTTTTTATGTGGATATCCATTTCATTTAGTATGATATGTTGAAGATATTATTCTTTACCCTTTAAATAGTTTTGTGAATTGTCCTTTGTTATAGACTTATAAGAGTTCCTGAGTTTGAGATTTTAATTTCTTTGTTATATGTTTATTCTTGCAAATACCACATTGCTTTGATCACTACAACCTTGCAGTAAAATTTGAAATTAGGACGTATGACTGCTACAACATTGTATTTTTGTTTTGTTTTGTTTTCAATATTGCTTTGTTATTCGTAGCTCTTCACAATTCCATATGAATTTGAGAATTGGATCTTTCTTCTCTGAATAAAAATCAATTGGGATTTTGAGTATGATTGTATTAAAATTCTTGGTTGCTTTGAATGTTACTATCTTGGAAGTACTGTTTTTCCCAGACATAAGTATAGGACCTTTACATTTATTTTTGCCCACTTTAAAATTTACTGTAGCAATGTTTTGTACTTTTAAGTGTAAAAATCTTTCACTTTAGTTATTTTTTAGGTGTTTTATTCTTTTGGATGCTGTTATAAATGGACTTGATACCTTCATTTTTTTTTCAGAAAGATCTTTGCTGGCATATACAAACACAACTAAATTTTTTGAGAGTCCCTCATGTACTCTTCAGTTCTGCTGAATTTACTTATTCGCTCTGGTTTAGTCACTGTGGTTTCATTTTCTTTATATACAGAGGATCATGCCATGTGTCAACAGAGATAGTTTCACTTGAAATGATCTTGAACTATTTTGAACTGAATGGCTATATTGAGCTATATTGAATTGAATGACTTTCTGTTATTTTTCTTGTCTAATTACTATGGCTAGAAATTTTAAGTATAATGTTGTGTAACAACATTAATGAAGCACATGGTGAAACTATATGATAGCATCCTTGTCTATTTCCTGATCATGGAGGAAAGCTTTCAGGATTTCACCACTGAGTAAGATGAGCTATAGATTTTACATATGTGTCCTTTATCTTGTTGGAAAAGTTTCCATCATGATACACATTAAAATTTTTTTTAATAAACAGAGTGTTGGATTTTTGTCAGTTATATTTATCAGTCATCTGAGACAGTAATCTGCTTTTCTTTCTCTCTTAATGTGTTGCATTTCCCGAATTTTCTCTTGGTGAGCCACCCTTATATTCCTAGAAAAAATCCCAGTTGTTCATGGGGCATAATTCTTTTAATATGCAGAATAAATTGATTTTCCAGTTTTCTTTGTGTCATTGATTTCTTGCATCATTTCAAAGCATTCAGAAAAGATCCTCTGTATGATTTTAAGCTTTTAAAACTTACTGAATCTAGTATTATGCCCTAGTTGTATAGTGTATCCATGTACACCATATGATAATTCTCATATGTACTTGAGAATGGTATGTATTTGAGGTTGTAGGGAAAAGTGTTCTACATTATTAATCTGCTTGGTCAACAGTGTTATATTTTCTTATTGATCTTTTCTATCACAAGTCCTTATGAAATCCAAAATTTTAATATAGTATAATTAGACACTATCAATTTAGATTTAAAAAGCTTTAATTTTTTCTGATATTTCTCTTTTTCAAAATATACTTTTATTGGTGCATGGTAATTTATATTATAGTGAGATATAGAGTGATAGGAAAATGCATGTACACAATATCTTTATTTACCTATGTAGCTAGCCATTATTAGAGTTCTTTGTTTTTACACATTGCATCCATTTATTGTCTAGTGTCCTTTGACTTCATACTGACAACTCCTTTAACATTTTTTAGATGATATGTATGCTTATGATGAATCTCCTCAGTTTTTGCTTTTCAAGTAATGTTTTAATTTATTCTTTGTTTGTAAATTATAGTTCTTCTGGCTATAGAATTTATGCTTGTCACCTCTGTTTTAAGCACTTTAAAATGCTACTCCACTTCCTGCTCACCTCCATAATAATTGAAGAGAATCTGCCGTTAAACTTATTACAAATTTCTTGTATGGATTAAGTAGACTCTCTTCCTCCACTTTTAAGATCATATCTTTATCCTTACCTTTTAAAAACTTGCGTATAATATCTTCCAGAATGTATCTTTGTTTCTCATTTATTGAGTTTCTTGAACATATACATCTATGTCTTTTATTCACTTTTGAATGTTTTTGGCCGATGTTTATTCAAATATTTTTTCTGCCTCTTTCCTGTTTCCTCTCTTCCTATGATTTCCATTATTCTTATGATGTACTTGATGTTATTCCACATGTCTCTTCAGATGACTCTGTTCATTTTACTTTGTCCTTTTGTCTTTCTGCTCTCCATTACTTGGTAATTTCAATTGGGCTTTTTTCAAGTTTACTGCATCTTTCCTCTGTCCACTCAGTTTTGCTGTTTTAATCTTTTAATGAATTTTTATATTAATTCCTATACATTTCAGTTCCAGATTGTTTTGTTTTTCAAAAATAACTTCTATCTTTTTCAGTAGATTCTATTTTTTATACATTCCCCTCCTAGTTTTGTTTAACTCTATGTTCATGATTTCCTTCAGCTCTGTGAGAATATTTCATACAATTTATTTGAAATCATTGTCTAGTAAGTAAAATGTTGCATCTTCAAGGGCAGTTTTTGCTAATTATGTGAATAGGCCATACTTTCTCATTTCTTTGCATGCTTTCTAGTGTTTGTTTTAACACTGTACATTTTGATATAATAACCCGAACTCTAGAAAGCAGATTATTTTCCATTTTTGTTGCTTTCTGTATGCCTTAGCTGTTCGCTACTTTAGTAGACTTTTCACAACTATTTTTGGAAAGATATCATTCTTTATCATTAGTGGTCTCTGAGTTCTCTTTATTTATCTTGAGTTCATCTAGAATTTTGGTTTTTATCCTTCCTTTGTATATTTACTTGAATGCTAATATATAAAAGTGTCTTGAGAAAGAGACCCAAAACAACAACAACAAAAGGAGAAATAAAAGCCAAAGAAGGAAAAAAAAAACCTCTCTATCTTTTTTCATATTAGTTTTTGGACATATTTATTTTTAACATCTAGTCATGTCATTTACAAATGTATCATAGCCTTTATTTCCTGTTTTTACTAAGCTTATTCTCATTGGTAGCTAAATGTCTTATCAATTCTTTTTATTTTCAGTACTGAGGGTTGAACCCAAGTGTGATTTACCACTGAGGTACACCCCCAAGCCTTTTATTTTATTTAATTTTATTGAGTTACATTCTCTCAATTGCTGAGGCTAAATTCCAATTTGCAATTCTCTTGTCTCATCCTCCTATGTAGCTGGGATTATAGAAATACAGCACCACGCTGGCTTCTCAAGTATTTCCTTAGTATGCATCCTGCCCTTGATATGGATGTGGTTTCTAAATTCACCAATGTGTATAGGCACTTAGATTGACCTAATTTCCTGAAGAATTTCTCCTAGCCTTTCTTTACAAGCTTTTTGTGCTTTATTTTATACCTCAATTGTCACCTTTCCTGCCAGTGGCTGTGGTTTGTTCAATTGTTTTACAATGCTTCTGAGGAATACTCACTGCTTTTCTGACCCAAGTGTGTTCTGAGTAAAATAGAATACGCGCCTTGTGTTTTCAGGTATCCTGAGACAGTTTAGACCAGGCAAACAAACTTTTTTGAGAAAAATGTCTACTTTACTTGCTCTAGAACTAGACACCAGGGTCCTATATTCTAGGCTGCTGACATAAAAATAACTACCAAGCCAAGTAGAAGGTTGAGATAAAAAGTGCTATAAAAAGTATAACAGAGCTTTTCTTCTGTTTATTTTTATTTATTTATTTTATTTTATGGTACTGGGAATTGAACCCAGGAGCATTCTATGTCTGCGCTATACCCTAAACCATTTTTTTTTTTTAATTTGAAAAGGGTCTCACCAAGTTTCACAGGGTCTAGCTAAGTTGTTAAGGCTGCTCTTGAACATAGGATTCTCCTTTCTTATCCTCCCATGTACTAGGTGTGCACCATCTTGCCTGGCTCTCTTCTGTTTTACAGTTGCCTTTTCCAGCCAGGCATGGAGGCACATGCCTGTGATCTCAGTATTTGGGAGGCTGAGACAAGAGGAGCTCAGGTTCGAGGCTAGCCTCAGCACCTTTCCAGGCCCTGTTTCAAAACAAAAAAATAAAAATAGAGCTGGTGATTTAGCTCAGTGATAGAATGTCCCTGGGTTTAATCCCCAGTGTCACAAATATAAGCAAACAAACAAATAAATAAGTAAATAAATAAATAAATAAAATGAAGTTGTTTTTTTCTCGATTCCATATCTGTTTGGTTTCTATCAACCTATGACTGTTTCCTAGGGTCCTGACAGTTATTTCTAATAGTTCTACATAACTTAAAAATGTTTCCATGAGAGAATGGACTCCTATGCTCATTGATGTCATAATATTTTCATGACATGATTTACATGTATTGACCTCTATTTTCTCTGATCAACTTGAGATCCTTATTATATGTGAAGCCATTAAGCATATAGTTTGTATTTTTACCATCAACTCTACTCCCTACATTTATTATATCATTTGTGATAGTTGGTACTCACTAGTACAAAGTGAGTTTCAACTTTTAAGTAAATATTGTCTAGTGACAAATTTATCTAACTTTTTACTCTTGTATTAAAAAATAGAAAAGGTCAGAGACATACTTAGTGAATTTGTTGATAATGAAGTAATAACTAACAATACAAAAGAATAAACTCATTTAATCTGAGGATTTTACCAAATTCAAAATAAAATTGTCACCTTAAAGACTTTGAGTAAAACTTATTATGATCTTGACAGTTTAAAATGTGGATAGAAATAGGCTTACTACAATACACAATAAAGTATACATACTAAAGCTTAGTATAGAGAACTCCGAAATTATTGAGGACTCAAAATGCCTTTAGGTATTTGGTATATCAATCAGTGTAAGCTTAAACATTAGAAATTGATTTCTGAGGGTTTTTTCTTGTGGTATTGGGGATTGAACTCAAGGACATTCTACTTTTGAGCTACAACCCTATTCCTATTTTATTTTTAATTTTGAAACAGGGCCTCACTATGTTGCAGAGGGCTTCAGTAAATTGCTGAGACTGGCTGCAAGCCTGCAATCTTCCTGTTCCAACCTCCCAAGTAAATGGGATTACAGGTGTGTACCACCATACTTGATCAATTTTTGAGACTTTTAAAAAGTGAAATGTTTATTAATTCATATAAAATGGCAATAA
The DNA here is from genome assembly GCA_004027655.1 of Graphiurus murinus. Lineage (NCBI taxonomy): Eukaryota > Metazoa > Chordata > Mammalia > Rodentia > Gliridae > Graphiurus > Graphiurus murinus. Next base: position 42,339 of record PVLC010012638.1, read on the forward strand.
CAAAACAATTACATGTAAATATGAATAACGTGGTAAAACAGCTATATTTTCCAAAACAGTAACACAAAAGAGAATAGAAGCATTTGTTTACATTTTTTCAAATCTATTTAATATCTGCCTCATTAGAATACATCAGGCTTCTCATCCTGCTACCTGACAATTTCTTTCTTTCTTTCTCTCTCTCTCTCTCTCTCTCTCTCTCTTTTTTTTTTTTTTTGTATTAAGTTGTTTTGGTTCAAGTCTATGAAATAATTCTGGCCTCAGACATGTAGTTAAAAAATGGAATAAGTATTTCAGTATCTATTTCAGATAATTTTAGTTCCTTCCTGATACTTTTTGAAAACTAGACTAGGGGTAGAGTTTTAAAAGTTATTTGCAATGTTTAATCTGAATACAATTTCACTACCTGCTACATTAAAGTTCATCGGTCTAAAACTTTGAAAGACTCTTTTACTCATGCATGTGTGTGCATGTGTGTGTATATTTGTGTGTTTGTGTGTGTGTGTGTGTGTGTGTGTGTGTGTGTGTTGAGAATGGACCAGGGCTTGGACCCAGTGTCATCTACCTCTGAGGTCCACCTACAGACCTTTTTATTTATTTTGAAACAAGGTCTTGGTAAGTTACCATGCTCTGGCCTTGAACTTATGATCCTTTCTGTCTGAGCCTCTAAAGTACTGGGATTTCAGAAATTGCCAACATGCCTGGCTCTTTGCATGATTATTGATTATCATCATAAATAGTCATCTGGAAAATATTGGTTTACTGAGTTACACAGATCTTCCAAAAGTTTGTAGAGTTTATTACATATTTTTAAAAATATGCCTGGTATTACCAATCATTTTATGGGAAAGTCTCACCAGACACATATTGAGAAACAGCTAAATGCATGGTGGAGAATAGCAGTTTTCCATAATTCATGTTTGGGATTAAAAGCTTGAATTGTATCATCTGTAAAGAGTATAGTCTTCTATGAGGTTTTTGAGGTAAGAGACTCACTTCATAGTGAAGAAAAGTATGTGCCAAAGAATAAATCTGAAAAATTGTGTTTTTATTTACTCTTTCCATTACAATGATGTTCCATGACAAAAAGCAATGAATTCAGCTTGTAACTCAAGCAGTGGCCCACAAGCTTTTCCATGAGACACCATTATATTTATCACTTAGTAGATTTGCTATTAATTTCACACATAGGTATTTTGAAAATCTCAAGAGTTGAGATTTAATGCAATTATAATTTTGTCTTATTGAAGGAATGTGTGTGTGTGTGTGTGTGGTATACTGGAGATTGAACAACCCAGGACCATTTTACCTTTGAGCTATACCCCCAGCCTTATTTTATTTCTTTATTTCCTAAATTACTGGAGCCTTGCTGAATTCTGATGCTGGCCTGTCTGAGGATCCCAACTCTGGGATGACAGGCATGCGCCAAAATGGAATAATTTAAGAAAATTATTTTTAATACTTTTTTTTTTTTTTTTTGCGGTACTGGGGATTGAACTCAGGG